>JASTWL010001263.1:0-46144 GCA_035220575.1 Temnothorax rugatulus
TTATTTTATTGTGTGTGTTATTAATTATTTAAATTTATATAAGATTAAAATTACATAAATAGTTTTACAATAAAAAATCAAAATGTGTTTTTTTTTATCTTTACTAACCTTTTCCTTGTTAATTATAGTGTATATTTCCAATAAACCAAGTAATATCACAGTTTGTAACTCATCTGGCAAAGTACAGTTCAAATATTGATTAGTCCAAAATTTCATTTGATCGGGAGCTCCATCTATTATATTAACCGTCCTGAGAAATCTTTAGCTTCTAATATTTGCTAATTCAATGGCAATTAAGGATCCAAACGAATAACCCACTATTAGAAATTTCCTTTGATCTTTCATTTTCTTTAATATGTGCTAAGAAAATAAATATAAATGTATGTGTAAGCTGTGGTATAATACGAAAGATTTGTATTTTTAATTGTTAATATACTTATATATATGCTTATATATATATATATATATATATATATATATATAAATTATTTAAAAATAATCAAAATAAATATTTTAATTAAATTTAATCTCCTTACAGGCAGCAAATGAGCGGCTGATTCATCACTGAATGACTTTCATCAGGAATATTAAGTACACCATGTTGCAAACACGTTGCCGAAGATTTAATTCCTGATGCCATAGTTTTATATACGCTTGAACATCCTTCGATTCCTGGTAAGAGAAATATATTGCCTCGATCAACCACTTTCTTGGTAATAAATTCTACAAGAATATCTGGAACAAAGTCTGCATCCTTTATTTTTCGATCAGCATGTCAAAGCTTTCAAATTACTTGGCTCAATTTCATTTGTATCGTGTATTTTCCTTGTTCGGTTGTAATTGTCATTTGTCGAAGTTTAGCAAAATTTAGAGTTTTAATGTCTTGCGCTGTCAAGGAAATATCGAACTCTCTTTCCAACGTTTGCTTAATTTCAACTGCCATCATCGAATCCATACCCATTTCGGCCAGTGGTACGTTTGGTGGCACTGTGTTTATGTTCTTTAATCCTATTTTGAAATAAAGTAAGAATTGTGTAATAAAATCAATTTATGTTATTCTAGTTAATCTTTTAAAATTGAATATACAACAAAAATTTAATTAAGAATTAAATTATTACATTTCTTGGTAAATATGCATAAAAGGTCAGCACTCACCGATTTTATCACCACTTAAATATGTTGTAGGGGAAGGGATCTTTCTGAGTAATTCTACGCAAAAATTAGTGAGGGACGGCATTGGTTTAGAAGAAATAGCAAATTGAAGTTTCACAATTTTATTACTTTTTTTAGGTATTATAAAGTAACATTAGTTCTAAGAGAAGTAATTTGTTGATATGTGTGTATAGACAGTACACGTGTAGGCGGGGAGGGGCTACCGCCTCTCCCTTGCAAGCAGGGATGGATGGGGGTGGATCTTGGTTCGCGTGGAAAGTTTCTCACCCATACGACAATTGGGTTGGGTCAGACCTTTGATTACATTGAAGTTTACCCCACCCCATCCTGCTTATAGGGCAAAACAAGGTCTATTATTGTATGATTCAGGTTTTCAACTTTCCACGCGAACCGAGGTCCACCCCCATTCACCCCTGCATGCGGGGTAGCCTCTCCCTCGCCTACATATGTACTGTCTATACACACATATCAGTAAATTACTTCCCTTAGTACTGACATAAACTGTTATATTTTTAGTTACATTATTTGTTCTTAACTTTTAAATAAACAATGACCGCTGATTAAGTTATAAGGAAAAGTTATTCAAGATCACGTCTTCGACAACATATGTCATTAAAATCGGTGAAGTTGCCCTCTTTCTGTATAATTACCTTTTTTATGTGTGTATTTTTTAACAAATAATTGTAGAGATAACTATTAAAAACTATTAAAAAGTGTAACAATTATTATAGCTTTTAAACTTGTTAAGATAACTTTTACTCTGTTCATCGCTATGATACTGTTAAAACTGCTTGAGATGTAGACAACCAATGGATGTCACTTTTATAGCGAATTCGGTTGAACATTTAAATGCGCCAGTGCGCACTAGTGCGACCAACTAAATTCGTTATTAATTACAATTACATGTACAAAGGAAACTATGTGACAAACAATAGTAGAATAAATCGATATAATTATTATTTGAGTAATAATTATTTGAGTAATCCGTAACAAAAATTCTAGACAAAATTATTTATTAGTTGAATACTTTTGTGTTAAAAGACAAGCACCATTAATTTTTTTGCTTTTACTTCTGCTTTACCTTCTCTTTCTTCTTTCAGAGATCTCATTTTATCGCTGACTAGATTTTCAGAAAAAAACAAATTTTTTTTCTAAATATTAATATAATATAAAAATTTTTATTAGAACCCAAATTATACAATAATTAAAATGAGAGAACACGTAGAGGCCTCCTAAGACTTAAAGTGTTAAGCTCTGCATTACTTGTAAATAATTTTCCCAAATATTATAAGTATTCCTGTAATTTGTGCAAAAAATAATTTTTTGAAATATTACTTATTCCAATAAATATACTTGGAATAACATTTTGATTTTACTTCTATTTTATGGCCATTATATGTATTTAGTATCTTTCTTTGTTTAGCTTTTGCATAAAACTGCTTACCCATTATATGAGCAACTGTTTCATAAATATTCATTGATCCGCCAATTTTTTGCTTTTTCAGCAACAACCATACTGCTTACAACAGGTCGATCTTGTAACAGAAATACTTCTAATGTCTTCAAACAGGAAGATATTCGTTGTTGCAATGTACCTCCATAACCAATTCCTTATTTTCTTCTTGCATATCTGCCACGAGTCCGACATCACCAACAGCACCCCATTGTATCGCTAAACCGTGTGTAATCCTTTTTTCCATCCTTTTCTCACAAATTCTCTCCATTACGGAATTAGCCATCCCATAATTTGTCTGGCCTGCATTTCCTCTTCCACACGGACACGGAGGAAAAAAACGACCAAAATGTCGAAGTTGCAGACAGATCTTTCTCGACAATTCGTCCATTTTTTTTTTGTCATCCATGCTTTTGATTTGAATGAATCCTCGAACGTTTGAGGTGATTGATTTTGAAATATACAATCTTTTAAAACAACTGCAAGATTAAATATGGCATCCACTGGTGCTCTTTCTTCAGCAAATTTTAATAGGGATTCACAATCTTCATGTTTCAAATTATCATTGACTGTAACAATCTGTACAATCCACACCGTAAGATCGCCATAGCTTTACTCTTGATTGCTGATAACCTGTTCTGATCCCGGTTCGTGATGTTAATACCAGATTTTTTGCACCTCGAAGAGTCAACCAATCTGCTAGCTCTAAACCAAATCCGCCAAGTCCACCCAAAATAACGTAGCATTTATGCTCCAAACAATAATATCGTGGATGAGCGAGTAGTGGAGCATGATCCAAAGTCTCATCCTCTTTCTGAACTTTGATAATTATCTGCGAATAAGCAATTATATATATATAAGAAACAATCGTTTTATCTATAAAGTAATAAATTATAAATAACAAAGATTTCATATTTTATTTTATTATTGATATTGTTTCGCATTTTATTATTAATTTTATTATTAATTTTAATTAATTAATAATTAACGTTATTTATTAATATAAGTACCAAAAGTTTCTTGGTCAATATAATTTAAATAAACCTACATTTGTACTACCTCTACAGCATTAATTAGAAACAAAGAATTGTTTCTAATTTGATATGATAAAATATTCTGTATCATAATAACATATTTCTGTGTATATTAAGAAATAATTGTACCTTGCCAATATGTTTTCCAGCGGCCATATATCTAAAGGCAGCTTCTATTTCATTTCTTTCGAACACTCTTCTGCATAGTGGTTTAATAGCACCGTCTCTTAAACCTTCTGTTA
Source organism: Temnothorax rugatulus (assembly GCA_035220575.1). Taxonomy (NCBI): domain Eukaryota; kingdom Metazoa; phylum Arthropoda; class Insecta; order Hymenoptera; family Formicidae; genus Temnothorax; species Temnothorax rugatulus. The sequence continues at coordinate 3,903 of JASTWL010001263.1, forward strand.
TTGTTTTCCACAACCTTAACTTTGTTCTGCGTTTGAATAGAATAATTTGTCTAATAAAATGCCATGAAAACTGATATCTTTAGAAAGATAGATATATCCAAGGAATTATTGGAAAACATATCAAATTTTCCAATTTCTAGAAAACGGCCACCATTTTGCTAAACAGCGAACAGATGCTTGTAATTTCTCTTCGGCTAAGGAATTCAATACGATATCCACCCCACGACCTTTTTGTACGCTGCATAATCATTTGTTCAAAGCTTGTATCTCGAGAGTTTCCGATATTATCTTCGGGAATGGAGGGAAACGTTTCTCTATAAACTGTCGTTTCTCGACAGTTTCCAACTGTCGTAAACACTTCGCAACCTTCGTGAAGCGCAAGATGGATCGCAGCTTGACCACACCTCCAGTACCCGAATGGATTAAGATTTTGTCACTCTTTTTATTTTACCCCTTATGTATAAGCATAGTAACACGTGCTGTACACACACGGAATCGTTGCTGCGTCTTCCATTGTCCACTTGTCAGGTACAATCCAACTGAGATTATTTATCGGCCACTAGAATGTTCGTCATTCCTCTATGCATAAAAATTTTGAAAATGTATTTATTTATCTAAACGTTACTTTAAAATGACGTATATCTTGCATATTTTTAATTTAATATTAAATTTATATTAATGTTTACTTAAATTAAAACATTATTAATAATACTCATATAAAATAGAAATTAATACTGTCAATTGCAAAAAGTTCTTTCTATCACATATGTATTAATACTCTATATTTTACCCGTGGTGAACATAATCCCATTATCCTCTGCTTATGCGTATTGAAACCAACAAATTATAAGCCAATGAAACAGTCGTTCCCGCGTTCGAACGGTGCGATAGTTTCAGCATTGAGTCTGCCAGTAGCTATCATGATATCTCTAAAATTAACAGACGTATAAATTACATTAACGAGATTTCATGGTTCATGCGAGACATTCTGCTCTGTGCCAGCAGAGAGTACTCATATCTCCTTGTACCTGTTATAAGTAAACATTAATTAATATTATTTATTATAAAATGTAAATAGAACATCTACATACCATCTGCGTAACGTAAGCGCTCTGAACAAGTTTTGGTTCTAACGATGGTAATGGAAAATGTCTGTATGATCCCCAAACGTTACCGGAACGTATAACATTGATAGGTAGGTCCAACTGTAGCTGCTTCGTGTACAACGGTTCTTGCAAAGAAAATGTAGGCGCTTTGTCACCTTGAATAAATACACTTCTAATTATTTCGCCGCCTGGTTCTTTTCCGCAAACAATTATAAAACCGAGTAGCCCGCATTCGAAATCTTCTTCCGAGACGAGAATTATCTTCGTATCTACACCAGTCTCGTTTTGCACATTCATGATTGATTTCAGTTCATCTACCCATGAAATTCGTAATTGTTCACATGTACAATCCGCTGATTCTCACAATATTTCGCGTTTTTCTTAATAACAAAAGCTTCTTGTCATTTATTGTTTTTCCAGTATGATATCCAACTCATACGTTTTCAGGAATGAATAATCGTAGACCGCACCGGATTCCTCCAAAGTCAGTAGAAAACCCTGTGGCATTAACAGAGACAGCAACTGTTTATATAATTTTTTGCTATTTTTTGTCAAAATATCGAAACCAAGGACTATCAAACAATTCTCGTCCTTCGACAACTTAGTAATTTCCGTTATAGAAGCGTTGTCGGGCAAAGAAATATTTGGAAATTTCTCGTGGGTCGTCACGAGTTTAGTGTTGTGTCGAATCTGCGGTAAATCATTTAAGATTTCACTAATAAGTGGAGAATTTAAATCTTCTGGTACCACTTTGTCACTATCATCGACAAATTCGATAATTTTAAACATTTATCATATTGCAACATTCGAGTGCAATGTGCGTCGACATTCTTATTGCATCTTGCAACGACATAGTACCTAAATCATGATGAGCAACAAATTTGTATTCTTCAAGAACGGTATTAACTACTTTTGTCGGCGAGATATAGGTGTAGCCACAGTGCCACAAATTTCTATTCCTCCAGATATTATAGCGTCTAAAGACTTGTAACGACGAACAGGGAATTCTGCAACGTAGCGAATAAAATTTATTTGTCAAACAATTGGTCGCATTGTATCACTTATTTTACTTACGTCTATCTTCAATTGGATAATCCTGAATTATCTGTGTGTGATATTTCGGATCGATAGTCAGTTTGCGAATTCTTGTTGGAACATAAAGGCTTCTTGAATTCTGTCCTAAAATCATCATCTGTAACATACTGTCCATAAATGCCACCCAATTAGATGTCCATGCAATATGGCCGTTTGATCCAGTAACCGATGCGCTTTTTAATCCACGAAATGCGCCGGCATATTGATAACCGCGAAGTCTTAATTCCTTATAGATGTCTTTTGTATTCATTTCTTCCTCATCGTCGATACATTCAGCAAGATTAGCTGATATTTTTTCATTTTCAATATTGGTTGGAATTCGTACTGTTCCAGTAACAATAGCATTATCTCCTTCGATTATTTCAAACATATTGCTACCTAAATATAGGTGTAAATTCATTAAACGTAATATAATTTTATAAGAAATCAAAATTAATATAAATATGTAAATATGGAGCTGGATCTTACAAAAGCAGTGACTTGTGAAAAGAAAGAAGATTCCATGTTAAGATTAGTTATTCTCATATATTTTCTTTGTATATTTTTACATTTTAATTATAGTATATATATTGCGCCATAAAAGCGGCATATAAGCTTCAAAATCCAATTAAAAAATATAAATAAAATAGAATGTCTGTATGTATGTCTGTTCTTTATACACTCTTAAATTATTCGACCGAATTTTTACCAAAAGTATATAAAATAGGGGCAGATTTTTCCGGGGAGTGCTATAGAGTGTATAGTTTTTCGTTACCGATCTATTTGGGAATCGGTATCCGAAATTTTTCCAATTTTTCGGGAATAATTGACCGAATCTTAAAGAATTGTATATAAAACAGGGGTAGAATTTCCCGGGGAGTGTTATAAACTGTATAATTTTAAGAAAACGACTCCCGGGCGAAGCCCGGGTAACCAGCTAGTTAAAAAATAAAAAAACTTACGCTAGAAAATTAATTGTTTACGTAATATTACCTTCTTGGATCGAGAGAGTTAATTCGATCTTATTTTGTTGTGATAGCACTATAGCACGAATAAAATTAACGTCTTCAAATACAACTGGTGTATTGATATATTCTTGGTCTTTTAACAATGCGATCATCTCCCAGATATAAAAAAGATATCCCATAGCAGGAAATAAATTTTTTTCATTAACGACATGGCCCGTTAAATACACAAAATCGTCATCAATTGTAACAATACTGACAACTGTTTCCTTTTTGTCAATTATTTTTTTTGGACAAAATTGCACTACAGGGAAGTTCTCTGAATGATCCCATCTGAAAACGTCATTAGAAATTATTATATAATCTTCGTGTAAATGAAATAATTGTGGAAATTGCTTAATTCAAGATTTGATGTAAAATTGAAGCACAGATTCTAAAATATCACTATTATCTGCTCTTTGTAATAGGCATAAAAGGATTAACATATGTATAAGAATACATTTATCTTTGAGATAAGTAAGGTGATAGAATATCTTCAAAATACAGAGATGTGATTTTGAAATTAGATGATAAAACTAACCAAGTTCGAAAAAGAGTTCAAAGTTCTAATTCGCTATTATATTGAACATGTTCTCTTCTGACTATTTCACCTAAATATTCAAAATTTATGAAAATGTTTGTTTTTCGATTATTTGTCCATTTGTGCCTAAACGAAAAATATATGCATACCTTATGAGAGGAGAAATTATTGGGGTACCGCGGCTTACAGGAAATTCCACTGTCGGATAGAGATTTGCAATCTGTGGCTGCAATCCTGCGTTATAAAGTTTTCCGATTGATTCTAAAAATATCTCATTATTATGATCCTCTGTTCGTTCATATAGCGCTACGTTTGTTACTGTAGAGCATAAATAATTGTTTAAAATGTGTTGAAGAATATTCTGAGGAGATATTTCAATTGTCACTGTATCTTTTGGAACTGAACGTATCGTCTTTGCGAATAACACCGGAGACAACAAGTGATTTGTATAATATTTTGAACATAAAGGTATAGTATTGGAGTACTCGTGAGAAGATGTTGTCAGCCACTTTGAGCTGTGAAACTTTTTTTGTGGTAATGTTCGGTTCAAGTATTCTTCAGACTTAGCTACAGCAGGTTTGATGTAACGACTATGAAAAGGTATGTAACCACAAGAAATTTCTTTTATAGATATACTATTCGCCTAAAAGAATGAATAAAATCATAAGTTTTATTTATTGCTTGTTTTAACAAAACAATTAAAGAAACTAGATAGAAGAAAGATTATATTAATTAACAGACGGCTATAAGAGTTAGGCGCGGTACGTGGTGCGCAAGTACAGAAATTAATAGTTACAAAGTAACATATTAAAATGTATATGATATACATATACATATATATTCCAAACTAATAGACTGCGCGCCGATTATTTGTCGGACTTTAAACACAGCTATCGTTGGAGAAATCGTTAATTCTCCAACGATAGCTGTGTTTAAAGTCCGACAAATAATCGGCGCGCAGTCTATTAGTTTGGAATATATATGTATATGTATATCATATACATTTTAATATGTTACTTTGTAACTATTAATTTCTGTATTTGCGCACCATGTACCGCGCCTGACTCTTATAGCCGTCTATTAATCGATTGATTGACATTTTCAAGAGTCTAATGACATATTTAAAGATTATATTGTTTATAACCATTAATACATACCTGCAATTTGGTGAGGAATGTTTTTATAGAATTCGTTGGGCCGCTTACAATAAAATTAGAAGAACTATTGTAACAAGCTATATCGATATCCGAAGGACACATAACTTTTAAGGTTTCAAGATCAAGATTAATTTCAGCCATGGAGCCATTAATTATTTTCGACTCATGAAGGGCTAAACCGATGAAATATGCCGACAGAATCGTTTCTTCGGCCGTTAAACATCCATCGGCATATCCACAGATTAGTTCACCAATGGAGTGACCGATTATAAAATCGGGGACTACACCAATAGATATTAAAAGATCAACTAATCCAATCTGCGATACATATAAAAGAAATAGCTTCCCATTTGGTTTAAATAAAGATTAGAATTATGAAGTAATTATAAAATAATTTTTTTTAAATTATCTTTATAATATATGGTATATAAATACATATGTGTGTGTTGTGTGTGTGTATATATTGTATATACACTAGCTTTTTCGCCCGCGCTTCGCGCGGGCTCAAAAGCTCTTCCTTCTTTTCCTCGAATAGTAATATTTACCCCCAAAAATTTTTTTTAAAAAAGAACCTTTTTTAGACAATTTTGTATAGGAGCCCTTTGTCACCGGGCTCAGATCCCTTTTCAAAACCCTCTACGGTCTAAGTTAGAGAGTATCATGAGATAATATACCAAATTCGGTTGTTCTAATTTGAAAAGAGTGAGAGTAATGATATCAATAATGATATCACAAATTAAATTGATCATCAAATTCTAAACGCAACTGATGCTAATAAACATTCTTTCCCAGCAAACCTTTTCCCCTTGCTTCGACCCTTTCCCAAAACCCTCTACAGGCTAATTTATTAAACAGTAGATGATGTTTTTTCTCCGAATAGTAATATTTACCCCAAAATTTTTTTTTTGAAAAAACGGACCTTTTTTAGAAAATTTTTGTATATGGGCCTTTTGTCTCCGAGCTCAGACCCCTTCCCAAAACCTTCTACAATCTAAGTTAGAGTATCATGAGATAGTATACCAAATTTGGTTGTTCTAATTTGAAAACTATAGATTTTTGCATAGCGGACAAACATACAGACATACATTCATTTATATATATATATATATATATATATATATATATATATATATATATATATATATATATAGATAGATACATATACAGTATAATTTATGAATGCCAAATAAAGAGTTTTTTTCTTACCTGTAGTCCAATAAGACTCAATAAAAAATTTAAAATATTATCAAAAATATTTTTATTATCACTTGTTAAAATATCTGTAAGTGATATGCCGTAAGATCTCAAAACGATACCACATTTCTGAATTGCCTTGGCAAACACTGGGAATTTCATTAGAGCGCGACCTATTAAAATTTTAATAAAGTTTCTAAATTTCAATATACAGATATGTATATCCGCGTATTTAGATATTTAAAGGATACGTAAGAAACTCTAGCCTCTTCCCTTATTGTAATATTTGTTCTAGGATAAAATTTAATTTAATTTGTTAACTGTAATAAATTAAGTTCTTAATAATTAAATAGTAAGCAATAAATCAAACTTTTATGTATATATTATTATAAGTTTGATAACATACTAGATATAAGAATATGTTATGATCATGATCGTAACACTCCATATTTATACGTTCTGTATACTTATAGGCTGCGTTCCACTTATCGCTCACAACGCTCGCGAGCATCATTTCGTCCTTGTTTAACATTTGACAAACAACAAGGATGAAATGATTCCACGAGCGTTGCGAGCGATAAGTGGAACGCACCCATTTATTCTATAACTTAAAATTCTTCTTCGTTGAATGTACATTTAAAATATATTTTATAATAGTATATTTACTTACTCATCCCAAACCATTGAGATCCTAATCCAGAAAATATAAAACAAATCGGTCTTCTGACATATGGAGTATGTTCTATTTTATTAATTGTATTATGAGATATTTTAGACCCAGTTGTCATGTATCCTCTGTAAGAATTACCTTCTATATCATCATTATGAATATGATGTAGCAGAGATATAAACTCAGCATCTACTGGTCGATTTCGCACCTGCATTCAGTAACAAGAATGTACATCCTATAATTCTTGGAATAATTTACAAAAAAAGACGATAATGTTATCTTATTCTGCAGTGTTTTACTTGAGCAATTATTAAATGCATTATTATTACTTAATATATTAAATAAATATATATTTAATACATTGACTTTTCTTTTTTGTGCAAATTCGAAATAATTTCGAAAGTGATTATGTACGTAAATATCTTTTTAGACACTATATAAATACACGTGTGTATATTTAATTGTTATGTTTGTTATATTTCTATGATAATACAAAAAACTAATGTGAAAAATTATTTCTGAAATAAATGAAATAAGCCATTATAATATTTGCTTACATCATCTAAAATGATTTTAACTGCTTCCTCCGTACGACCAGATACAGCTACAAGCCTAGGTAAGTCATCATTCGAAACTCCATTGTTGATTTTTTGTTTAGGATTTGATTTTAATAATATGTGGCTATTAGCCCCTCCAAACCCAAAAGAATTGATACCGACATAACCACCCTCCCATTCTGTTGGTTCAGTGACGATCTTTATTCTTCCTTCGATAACAGCAGTTAACTCTTTTCGCGGACGCTTGAAGTGTATAGTAGGCGTAATTATACCAGTTTCCATCGCTAATAATACCTTTAAAAAATCACATCTTTTTATTAACAGTAATTATAGTAATTATTTTATATAAATGTATTATATACATATATATTATAATTGTAACAATATAAAAATATATATAAATTGCTATAATCACATTTTAAGCAAAGTCAGTGTTAAATCATTTTATTACAAATGTACCTTTGCGATTTGACAAAGGCCACTGGCGGGTTCGGAATGTCCAATATTCGATTTTACCGAGCCCATCAATAATGGAGTGTTTCTTTTAGCGCATAAAGTCTGGTCAATAGCCATAACTTCTACGGGATCACCAGCAAGAGTACCAGTTGCATGGGCCTCCATGTAAGATAACTCACTGGGCATGATTCCACATTCCTCGTAAAATGTATTCAACAATATTTTTTGCTTTTCGACCGATGGAAAAGTAATACCTTCTTCTTTAAAACCATCACAATTTACTTTACCGTGTACGAGAGTTGCATATATTCTTCTTGCATTTTTTGCCTTTTGCAGATATACTACCGCGACTGTATCGCTACGCATATATCCGGTGCCTTCCTCGTCAAAGGGTTTACAATAACCATCAGAAGATAGAACCCCTGGAAAGAAATTAATTCATGTTATTAAATAAAATTCTTCAAGCTTTAATTCAATATCTAAATATAAGGATAGAAAGGAAGCATGAGCTTATTGAACATTATAGACAAAGAGTGCGATTGTTTCACAGAGCAAGTTATTGGATAAACAAAAACATAAAATAATAACATAATCTTAATATAATTCACACACAACAAGAGTTTGTTGATTTCACAGGAGACAGTACAAAAAGAAATATCTGTACTAATGTATCCGAACGAAGTAATTGTTCTAGACTGTTCGAGAATATCTAATAGAATTACAATCACGCATATATAGCTTGTCGCACAATTTGATCTGGTCTACTGGTTAAATATCTTTTTATTTTGATAATATTTTGTGTTTTGTTTCATTTTCTTTGTTTAAACTTTTTGCTTTATTGATATATATCTAGTTGTTCACATCTTCAAAAATTTCTTATAGAAATGCTTTCAGGAATATTACATACTCTTCTTAACGAACTTGTGGGAGTAGTAGCAGAGTAAGCAGAGAGAAGGATGAGAGGCCTAGCCAAAGCGTCCCAAGAAAGTCCCCGTCATTGCGCCTCTCATCCTTCTCTCTGGTAGTAGTGAAGTGCTTTACGGTTATGTTGTTCAAAAATAGAGTGTTGTTAAAAAATATGTATAGTGCAGAACCCGAAATGTGCTCGATGAACGAAAATGTTGTAATTTTTGATCGCGATAAGAAATATATACCGATTGAGGTCACATCTAAGTGGTGTCACCACTCCTGTAATAATTTTCAAATGTTTGCCAAACATAACTGACGTAGCTTAAAGCCTTTCTACTGCACGGATCTTCGAGAGTATAATGCTTACTCCTGCCTACTCCTTACTCCACGCTTACTCCGTGTATTGTAGACGACGCTTAAGGGTTTTTCTTTGGATGATGGTTAATCTTCAAGTGATGGTTAACCTTCAATTAATGGTTAATCCTTAAAAATGACGGTATAAACCCTAAAAATATGAACCCTCAAATGAAAGTAACACTCAAAGAGAATAAACCCCCTTATTTGAATGTTCACAATTTGCTTCCGCCGATAATACATACCCGCAAAAGAGAACATCACCACACACTATGCAAAGGTATCCGAAATTTTTTCAATTTTTCGGTAATCGGTAAATGAAATATCAAGGTTCTGTGTGCATCGCGAGCGAGATCTCAAAATTCCCAAAAAAACGCCCGGGTAAACAAAGGGATGATGTCGCTGATAGGTAAGTGAAATAACGGAAAAGCGGAAATGACTCAATAGTGTGAAACTCGAGTAGAAAAAGACCGGTTACAACATGTTTAATCCATGAAAACATTTATGCGGTCCGATTTGAAATTAGAGGCATTTAGTTATGATTTAAATTACGAATATTAATTTCATCCGAGAGTAATAATTGGGAAAATGGATCTATAATATGTGATCATTGTCAAGCAAAAAAGTTTAAAGCTTAAGCACCTAGAATGTGTTATTCATGTGGAAAAGTTAAATTACCGTCTTTAAATCAACCATCCGACACACTTCTTATGTTTGTCTACAATAAGGATATTGAAGCACAAATGAAGTTGTTTTAAGAAAAACGACTCCTGGGCGAAGCCCGAGTAACCAACTAGTATATATATATATATATATATATATTTCCACTAATTATCTCAGAAAGTATTGGTTTATTGGAAAAGTGTTTCAGATAAAAGTTGAAGGGTTTGAAGGAGACCGCACTAGACGATTTTATTAGATTTTGGGTCCAGGGCCTGTATTGGAGGACTTTTTAACTTAATTTTATCTCGAAAATGTGCTGTTGCAATAGTATACTCTAATTTTTTTTTATATTTGTGTATGCATCTTCTTGGAGTGTTTACAAATATTTAAAAAAATTGGAGTGCTATTGTAACAGCATCTTAAGACAAAATCAAGTCAAAAAGTCCATTTTTTTCTCTGGCAAACAATCATCAAGATATCACAAGCTAAATATTGAAAAAGTTACCAAGTTTTCCTTGAATATCTCAAAAAGTATTAGGCAAATAAAAGAATTTTTCTAACAAAAGTTGTTCAAATTAATTAATAGAGAAAAATGAAGTAGAAGCAACTATTCTGTATTTATTTGTACAAAATACCTTCAATTCACACAATAGTAATATAATTTTTTCGAAATATAATTTATTAATTATAATTTATAACAACATTTAGTGTTTACAAATTAATAATAATATTTAAATTTTAATTTTAATTACAATTATGTTATAAATTAATATAAATATTTATTAAAAAATAGTTTAAACAAAGTAATAATATATTACTTTTCATCCTTTTATTTATGTTTTACTTTTATTTTATTTTGTATTATATTATTGCAATTATTTCATCAGTTGACTACACTGTACAATTATATCCAGCTACTACTAATCAATACTCGATTAATAATAATAAGGACCGTCAATTGAGACTTAACGAAGATTAACACAATAACATTTAAACGACACTCAACGATAAAGGGATCATGGCGACACTGATTAAATCGACATAGAACATTAAAGGTTAACACCCTGTTAACACCAAACCAACATTCAACGATGAGGATCAATCTCCAACCTACACTAAATATTGAGGCTTAATCCCCAACCTACACTTATCATTGAGAATAAACTCCCAATATACACTCATCATTGAGGATTAAACCCACAACTTACCTAAACCTTAATGGTCAACACTCAATCTACACCTAAATTTAAGAGTTGACACTTAACTTTGATGGCAAACACTAAACTTACGCCCAAATTTGAGTGTCAACTCGCGTAAGTTTAGTGTTAACACTTAACTTTGGGTGTTAACCATCGAAGTTGAGTGTACTTTTTCATAAAGGAAGGACTCAAACGAGGGATCCTGGGTGGAGGGACACTGATTATAAAGTTTATCTTAAAAATATCGGGCTCTGAATTCTTGTGGGGTGGCCGCCACCCAGTGTGGTCTCAAAGGATTAACAGTTGAAGAACTGACATTACAACACAATACTAATATGGCATAAATAAAGGCATATAACAGAGTGATTGCGAGCAAATATCTTCATTCCAATCAAAAATAGAAAATTCATACGAATAAACCGGGCTAACTAATTGTAAGAACCAGCGCGGTAAATGATGCGCGAAAGTTTTATTTATATTTTTATATTATATATTTTAGCCCGGTTTATTCGTATGGATTTTCCATTGGAACCTATACTTCAAATTTTAAATCACGTTGGCTGAAAGTACGCGTAATATTACAACTAATAATAGGTTATTGCGATAAATATTACCACATGCCTCAGTGGTCGAATTGGTACGACACCTTCACGGAATGAAGGAAGTTCCAGGTTCGAACCCTGGCTGAGGTAATATTTTTCGCAATGATTTCTTTACAGTTATTTAGATGCATATAGCATCAAAAATTAAATCGAATCGATTTAATTAGGTGTAGGGGGGGGGGGTATTTTACTACTCCAACCGGAGCTGTGTTTCAAGTCTGACAAATCTAGTCGGCACGCAGTCAAAGGTTAAAAAATATGTAAAATAAAAACATAAATAAAACTTTCGCGCATCATTTACCGCGCTGATTCTTAGTTAGCCCGGTTTATTCGTATGGATTTTCCATTGGAACCTATACTTCGAAATTCAAAAATAGAAATTTTTTCTGACTTTTGCGGCGTAAATCCCCGCGCGACATAAATACCGGAGTTACCCTAATAAAGTTTCTTTTGTTGAAATCAAATCCACTCGGACTTTTCATTATCTTCACAGACAAATAAAACCTTATCAATATTAATAATTTTTATGACGTAACATACAATATAATAAATACATAAGATATAATAAATACATACCTAGATTGTAAAATTGCATTTGGGCATGAGGATGGAGACATAAATTGGCGGAAGCGATAATGGCCGCGTCGCACTCTCCGGACCGAATCAGCTCGTAAGCTTTCACTATAGCAAAGTTACTTGAACTACATGCAGTATCAATATTATGCGATTGTCCAGTCACGCCGAGCCAATAAGAAATTTTATTTGCCATGAAAGAAATGTTGCATCCAGTCATAGAAAATCTAGCAAACTAATTACAATACATGTTTGTAAATATATTTGAAGTATTGAAATATATAAATAACAAGTCAAATTTATGTAAAATTATTATTTTTGTAAAATTATTAAAAACTATTGTGTAATTTTTCTAAACTTTACATACTAAGGAAACAGATTTCCATATTTGCAACAAAAATTTTACACATATAATTATTATTTCTTTAAATAAATTTCTATTAATTGTGTTTTATATAATAATGAAATATATCACACCTCAAGACCTTTAAAAGAAAAATATGCTCGAGTCTCTGACTGAGAAATTGCTGTAATAACACTCGTTCTTGTTCCCCGTAATTCTTTTGGGTTTACACCCGCATCGATAATTGCTTCATAAGTATGCTCGAGTAACATTCTAATCATAGGATCCATTATATAAGCTTCTGTTGCAGGTATATCGAAAAATTCAGAATCGAATTTCTCGATATTGTTGACTTTACCAATTCGATGGGGTATATTATAAGCTATATAAGAAATAAATATATTAAAAAGTAACAAGTAAAAGGAGATTTTGACAGTACAATGCGGTTGACAAAGCGTACGTTAATGTAAGTTAACGTTATAATAACTAATTATATATCGGACATTTCGGCTTTGTTTTGAATAGTCAGATTTACAGTGGTAACAACTGAATCAAAATAATCTCACACTCTCCAACGCGAAATAATTTCAAAATTTAGTGGTCTAAAAGTAGTATAATCTGCGAGAAAATTCAAGTAAAACTTAGAACCTTCGCACAAGACTCTCGTATTGTAACACAGCGTAACGTAATCAACGCACAAGAAACGTATCGGTTACGGCGTTGTACGTTTCTTGTGCATTGACTCACGTTATGTTACGTTACGTCACCAGACGAGAGTCTTGTGCGAACCCAAGGAGCGCCAATGCGCGTATAACGTGCTTTTAATGCGCGTACAATTGCATTGGCTTCAAAACCACATTAATCGTGTGTTCAAAATGCACGCATTCAAATGCGTAATTAATGCAAATTGAGCATTCAATTTATAAATGACAAGTTTTATAAAATATTTAAATGAGTAGCTTCTAACTCATTATGAAACATTTTATTTAAGTTTTTAAATTTTATATAAATTGAATTTTAAATAAATGACATTTATCATGTCAAAAATAAAGATATTCTCTAAAAATAAGAATGTTCTTTTCTTCTGTGATAGCTGTACTGGAATGTGCTCACAGCAATGCTTAAAAGCTAGGCACAAAGAAAAATTCCAATATAGTACAGAGCTCCGATTGATTGGGCTCCTCGATCAATGAGCGTAGGTGCACTTTTTGGTATGCGCTTCCATAATATCCATTAAATGCGCATATAATGCGGGACAAATATCCGCATTTAATGCAAAGTTTAATGTACATTCAAAGCGCATTATACGCGCATATTGGCGCTCCTTGGGAAGGCTCTTTGAAGTTGGCCCCCCCATTTTTAAAATGGTATTTTCGTCACTTTAAATGACGGAACTCTTTCTAAAAACTATAGAGAACTGTAGAACTCTTGCTGGGGAACCCAGAACTCTAAGAAATTTTTCCGAATTTTGAAAAAGGGGTGCCAACTTCACAGACATAGGCTTTAGCCTATTCCTATAATATCATAGTTTATAATATAATCGAAATAGAAATTACAGTCAGAACTTCAACAACAAGAGAAATAAATTAAATCACCCATCAGTTCATAAAATGCGAAAATAAGGTCATAATATTTTATAAGAATATTTATATAACACTGTGGAACACGGATTTTTTGTCAGGTCAATAGCAACTGATTCTGATAGATTTTTTTCCGTAGAATCCGAATCTGAAAACGAAAATAATAAATTGACTCTATTTTTTAAGAAATACGGTGCTCCCGTTGTTTTTCTACAGATATTCAAAAATGACCAAAAACACGGTTTTTGGCACTTTTGACCCCGTTTATTTAAAAAACCAGAGCCAATTTAGTATTTTCAAGGCCAGCTTCTTGTTCAGCGGAACCAAATTAGTAAAAAATATCTGTTCCCTTAAAAACAATCTGAAAACGATCAGATTTTGTTGACCAGTGTAATATATATACTTATTTCTACATAAAAAATAATAATGTTTTTAAGGATTTATAATATGCATCTGGATCGTTTTCAATTATGATATTAGAAATAACGAAGCCATGAAAATGTTTGAATTAATGAAAGATAATTTATAATTTTTGACATAAATTACGAGGATTGTTTTCGTTATATATGTATATATTGTGTACGTATATGTAGGGTTACACAATTTCTTGGATTCTAATATCGTTTTTAAAAATTATTGGATTAGGTATTGCAAATCTTTAATTACGATTAATATATACGATAATATAAAACGAATATTTTTCCTAATAAGTTTTGAAAATATAAAGAAGTTGGTTGCCGTCAGAATTGCGGGGCAGGCGGCGAGAGGGAACGATTGCGAGAGGAAACTCTAAATAATCAAAATAAATAGGAATAAAGGCCAACAATCGAGCAAACACGTAGATGTCAATATAAAGTAAATTTAATAAACATACTTATATACAACGGAACGTTTCAACCGCACAGGGTCTTCTTCAGCCGTTTTAAATTAAATAATACATAGAGTCGCGCAAAGTGAAAATTAACATGTTAAAAAGTAATACAGTAAAAAATAAATAAATTAAAAAGTAGCCATTTCTCGATAGTAAATGACAAAGCCGAAATGACTATAGACATTCACATATATATAATTTTACATTTTACAATAGACTCACAGATATTTATTTATATACAATTTTATTATTCATATACAATTTTTAATATTCAAATGCTCTCATGTGAGATGTGACTCCAGACGGCTTTGTCATTTACTATCGAGAAATGGCTACTTTTTAATTTATTTATTTTTTACTGTATTACTTTTTAACATGTTAATTTTCACTTTGCGCGACTCTATGTATTTTTTAATTTAAAACGGCTGAAGAAGACCTTGTGCGGTTGAAACGTTCCGTTGTATATAAGTATGTTTATTAAATTTACTTTATATTGACATCTACGTGTTTGCTCGATTGTTGGCCTTTATTCCTATTTATTTTGACATACGAGCGTTTCTTTATTTATCTAAATAATCAAATTTTTCGACGCGTGAAATAAACGAGTTTTAGCAAATAAATATGTGGAATGCATTTAATTAGCTGTTTCTTAAGGTTTTAAATTAAGGTTCTTAAAGTTTTAAAGTTGTTTGTACAATTAAAATCAAAATATGTTGAAATGTGGCAATATGCTGTTTTATTTTTACAATTTCTTGATAACTATCAGTCTTCGTAAAAGTCTTTCCTAAATATGTAAAGAATTATTTGCATCTATTCTCATTAAATTCTTGTCATTTTTAATAGGCTTTCGAGAGTTACATTACAGGTGTCGTAACATTTTTGCTATGTCGTCCGTGTATAAAAGAGAGATAAGAGTTTATCTTCAATAATTAATTACTCGACAATCATGCAGACAATTGTCTTCAACTTTGGCATGGACGACAGATTCCCATATAGACAAATATCCTCCATAAATTTGAACTAATTTTTATCAAATTGATTTGAACAACCAACCTCCTTAATGTTAAAAAAAAATTATTACAATTATTCCACCGTCCATGATCGCTCGAACCAAGATCCGCCTTGTTAAAAAGATTTTCTTGAAATTTTTTTAAATTGTCGCTATTAGGAAATCGGCCAGCAATACCAGAGATTACGATTTCTTCTTCAGCATCGACGCTGATATATAAGTTCGGTCGATTCATAGTATCTTTATTTTTTCGAAACAGACAAATTCTACAACAAAATGTCATTATTTATTTTTTGAGAAAACAGACATAAATGTAAAATAAAGAAAATAATCAAATACAATTTAATATTATATACATATACGTACCAATAGGAAGTGGAAGCACCGTGGCAATTGAAACACTCAAGAGTGAAGTCGAAACTAAATCATATCTCCTCTATTTATAGTTTCTGTGTTATATGTATATTATACTTCTACATACATGATAATGATGAAGCCGTTTAAAATGTAAATGTTTGAATAGCTGACGCTTTCGTTAAGATATATTTACCACACAATCGTGGGAATTATTGAGGAGTTTGCCAATGCGTAGTAACAGAATGAATTCAGAAAGAGAATATCAAAAAATTACTATGTGTTATCATTTTATGTTTGTGAGTATTATTATTGTGTGAGTTTTAGATATGTTGTGAAATAATTTAATTAAAAAAGTAAAACAATTGTTATTTTAATATCTGATATGTAAAATATAATTATTATTTATATTATATACCCAGTAAGCAAGGAACATTAAATTAACGTTTAGAAATATTGACTTTATGTGTATTTTTTAAACGTTTGTTAATAATATTATACACATATTTGAAAAATATTATTTCGTAATATGATTTTTCTGAATGTTGTTAAAATATTTTAAAAATGTTACAGAAAATATTTTTTAAATGTTACTCTGACATTTATTTGAGATCAATGCAACAGTTCAAAATTCCTTGTAATTTGGACTTAGAAATAACGTTGGTAGTATATTAATTTTCTGTTGTTATAAAGTTATTGTTTTATATTGTGCGCAACACTCATTGCGACAGCCATGATGTACATTCCTACGATGCGTGAGTGCATATACACGTGTGGATCAAGCAGTGCGGAGTGCTCTTCATTTACAGCATATTTATGTATAAGTAAGTAACTATTATATTCTAAAAGTTGTATATTAATGATAAGAACTTAATTAATCATACGTGCTATGAATAGTAGCTGGTGATGCAGGATTTATTTTCAGATTTACAAGAGAGATTTACAGAAGAGAGGAAATATCAAATCTACATTCTATAATAATAGACTTGTCCTTAGACATATCAAAAATATCATCAAGGTTCGTCAATGCTATTATTTCGATAGTACCAAACAGTGTAATTTTCTATAAAATAACCTCAAAATTTTGCGAAATATGTAAACGATAACGTATATAGCTGGTACAATTATGCATGAAGATGATTTGTCGAAGAAGTATTGTACGCGGGCTTTAATACATCATCGTTTGCATATATCACTAAAAGAGTAATTTAGTATAAAATTAGTATAAAGTTGATAGACGTAACGAACGATTAGTATAAATAAGACTAAAACTGACTTTTTATTCATTTCTATATTTTTTCACATATATGTACTATCACACTCCAAAGTATATAAATATATTATTGTAAGTATATTTTATATGTACAGGGCAATATATCTTGATATACAGGATCAATTGTTGTATCAAATTCAAGAAACCACCATTTGAAAAATTTGACCCTGGCTAAGATAAACGCATCAGTGAACAATATAAATCATAAGGAAAACTCTGTACAAGATACTAAGATTGGAGAACATCTTCCCTTAACTTCTATTGACAGTTTTCTTATTTTTGAGGAAATGCTAAAAGATGACCAAGAAGCATATTTTATGCAAGTCGTAAGTAAAGTTGCTTATTATTATTAAATTATAACCTTATATATTAAATTATAACCTTTCTCTTATCTAAAATATTTTGAATTCTTCTTGTTTTAGAGGCTTTTAGACAACAATCCCTTGTAATACAGAGAAAGACTTGGAACACTCTATAATGGAATGGCTTCGATTTGCAAACACTCGTAAACAAAGAAAAAAATCTTAAAAGGTAAAAAAGTAACATAATGTATTTTGATACACGGAATGAATCACTGAAGATGTTACTAATATTTCTGAAATTGAACGAGAAATTCTTATTTTCCAGCAACTGTTTGGTAAAGATCCGGAAAGATTAATAATCCGTTTGAAAGGAAAGAATAAGAGTTTGAAGAAAAATAGTAAAAGAGTTATATTTAACTAGAGCACCTGTATCGCATTGCCTAAAGAAGAGTTAGAAAGCACCTTAATTTCCCTTATCCGAAGGCTGACTTCAAAAATTCCTTGCTAGGATCCCTTCCTAGGGTTAATACTTTCTGAGATAATTGGCAGAGATAATTCGCAGAAATAATTGGCACACGAAATAAAACTCATAATAAAATCTATATATGTATATGTATATATAAATAAAACTACTTTTTTATGGTAATTAGTGTAGTGCATTTTATTGAAAATAGATACATATTGCCTGAAATAAAAACAAAATATCAATAACAACTTTAAATTAATGTTAGAATTAACATTACGGTAATCTTAATATAATATTGTAATAAAGTTGATAGTACGTTTAACTCTTTATCTCAAAAACATTACAGGAATGATAGAAAAACCTTAGCGTAATGTTATTTGCAACGTTATGGCACTCCCATTTCAACATTACTGAAATTTCGGAATCGTGGTCAAAGTATGTTTATAATGATGTTGTATACAATATTAAGAACTACATATTTAACAACATTACAAGTTCTAGAATATCGTTGCAATAACATTGTAATAATGATTTTTTGCTTACTGGGTATTATACAATATATCTTCACGTAAGTATATGAACTAACATAGTTAGAACATTCTAAGTTTATTGAAAAAAAAATGTTCTTTATATATTTTACATCAATTATTTTCAATTTAAATAGAGATATACAAGCTAGAACATATGCTAGCAAGCGTAAATCTACACGGAGAAAATTTTATATTAAATTTTACTATGCTCATGCTGCACCAACTGCGGACCATCAAGACGCACAAGTTTAAATGCTATATAGTCTTATAGTAAAATTACTATGTCCATAGCATTTAATGCTACGATCATATAGCATTCAATGCTATAATCATAGCATTCAATGCTATAATTATAATAACTATAATTATAGCATTAAATGCTATGATCGTAGCACTAAATGCTATGGACATAGTAATTTTACTATAAGACTATAGCATTTAAACTTGTGCGTCTTGATGGTCCGCAGTTGGTGCGGCAGCATAGTAAAATTTAATATAAAATTTTCTCCGTGTACTTATTGTACGAAACTTGCACGCATACACGCACGCATTGTATTTGTCCTAATTTTGATTTTATTCGGATTCTTTTCACTAATTGAATATTCAATATATTAACTCACAAGTTATAGCCTAAATGGAATAAACTAAACTTTAAAACTAATTCGAAGTTACGAATATATGTTTTTTATTCTCGCGTTCTCTGAACTCTGGTGAGTGTGTGACTTTACTTCTCTTTGTCCTGACTGTTATTTCTGTTTCGATCATATCACAAACTATGATTATTAATCAAGTTTCACTTGAATTTTTTCGTGGAAAGTTTCACTGCTGATTATTTTTTGATTTTGACTGTTAGCACATCGCTGAAGACGATTCAAAACAGAACCGAAACGTCCGATGTATTATAATTATGTATCTTATTAGTTATTAAAGGTTGATATAACGTACGTTAACTTACGCACTGTTGACCGTGTCACAAATCTTTTTACTTGCTACTTGTTAATTTCATTACCGAGTTCTTAATTACTTACCCATTTATTTTAATATAAATATATTATAATTATTTTGTATCGTATTCTGCGCATGCTATCATGTACTGACTAACACATTGGAATATCCTTGTTCAAATTTTATTTAGACACATATACATAATTCACGCGTGCAATATATGTATAAATGAGTATTGATATTAATTTTAGACATTGTCATGTGTTCACGATTCTTGCCAGCGCGAGGCAGGGTGATCGTTGCCGGTTTCGAACGGCCTTTAAACGATTCGCAAGTCGCCGGGGGCTCCCTTCTCATATGTATAGTGACAACGGGACGAATTTTCTCGGAGCCGACCGCGAGCTGAGTCACGCCGTTCGATCCTTATTGCGAGATACCGAACTTCATGACTATTTCGCGAGCGACAACATACAAAGATATACTTACTCCTTGGGCATTTCAATCCGCCGGCTGCTCCTCACTTTGGAGGATTGTGGGAGGCGGCCGTAAAAGCCTTCAAGCATCACTTTCGTCGAATAGCGAAGAATCATACGCTCTCCCAAGCAGAGCTCAGTACGTTGATATGCCAAATAGAGGCATGTCTCAATTCGCGACCGATCGCTGCGCTATCGGACGACCCGCAAGATTTCGCGGCGCTAACTCCGGGACATTTCCTAATCGGCCGACCTCTCCTCAAGAACATTGCCAGGAAAGATTAAATTTTCTTCTGCCTAACCCAATCCGATCCAGCAATATACACACACGTTCAGCGAGACAGGCGAACGCGATTCTCGTGAACATCATGTCTACTTTGCATAATGCGTATTCACGCATTCACAATAGGAATAATATCCGCTAAACTTTGATATCTGATGCATATGTAAAATCATTTTCGATTGTCAAGCGATGTCAAGTAAACGGAAAAAACAACTAACTATACGTCAATGCATAAATGTCAAGGTGCTATGTATACCAAGTTTGTCTGGAACTTTTCGTCAAGCTTTTGAGTAAAATATTTCTGAAACTTAACCAACTTTCTGATAATTATTTAAGGGCATTTTTCTGACATAATATCGATATAAGCTGTCGATTGCGAGCTGTCCAACCAGTCCGAATAAAATCGGTGCAGTCAATTCAAAGATTTTGATTACGTAAAAAGTGATATTTTTTGCGTTCTAGTTTCAATTTTAGTCATACCAACACATTCAGCCCAGGTAGCAAGCACTCGTCATTTTGACGTCAAAATGACGAGTGCTTGCTACCTGGGAGTGATTTTGTCCCTCAAAAGGTTTTTAGAATGTGTACATACATATAGTGTATATCTTAACAATCTTAACAAATTCGTAAAAGTTTGTAAATTTCTTTTGTTTGGAAGATGTTTGTCATAATTTTTGCTTTTGGACTTATAACAACACATGTTACAGCGAAACGTAAGTAAATAAAAAAATGTGTTTTATTTCCATCGCTATACATATGTACTCACGAACTTTTCTGTTCTACACATAAATAAAGCTTGTTATATTATGAGTGCTTCTCATTTATATTTACTTTAGAGACGTTTAGTAGACATGAGTTGGCTTGTATAAAATCTTTCGAAAAGCATCAACATATAATTTTTTTCGTAAAGATGTTTTAAGTAAACTTAAATAAAAATATTTTTTAATAAATATTTGCTGAAAATTTAAAGATTATAAAAATAAAAGAAAACATTTTGTCCAAGATTTTAAATCTGTTATCAATATAAATCAATCGTAAACAGTTTAATTCAAAGTCGCAAGTTAAAGAAAATAATTTAAACACTGCAGCTTCCTACCTTCACGCCTGTAGCCACAAGGATACCAACTACAATCAATGCATTGCAAACAGCATCGATAGTGTAAAAGATAAAGTTTGCGCAGGATTTCCAGAATTGAACATTCCACCAGGCGAGCCATTAATTTTCGACAAAATAGTTATTTTTGACGCAAATAATATTAAATTGTATCTCAAAGATGTGAACTTATATGGATTTTGTGATTTCGTCGTAAATTCGGTTAATGCAGATTTTGAAAAGCTCCATTTCAATATTAATTTCTCATTAC
The DNA here is from genome assembly GCA_035220575.1 of Temnothorax rugatulus. NCBI lineage: Eukaryota > Metazoa > Arthropoda > Insecta > Hymenoptera > Formicidae > Temnothorax > Temnothorax rugatulus. Next base: position 25,755 of record JASTWL010001263.1, read on the forward strand.
GACATGTTTATATAAATGCCACGTATGATTTTGATATACATCTGTTGGTGCCCGTTGCTCATAAGGGGCCAGCTGAGATTACTTCAGGTAAAATAATTGATCCTACTTTAAAATAAAAGGAAAGTTTAGAGAGAAGACAAAACTTTTTTTTTCTTTTAGCATAGAAAATTTAAAGCATTACTTTTTTAAAGTATTATTTTTATTTTATTATTAGAATGTATTTTTTGCAAATAACTTAGGATTGAAAGTAGGCTTGGACTTAAAAGTGATAACCAGAAACGGCAAAAAATATATATTTCGAAAGCAACCGCCAAATGTGACATCAAATCATTCAAATATAAGTTCAATGAAAACAAAAAAGAATTAGCTCAGTTGCATAAAATTATTGACGATGTCGTAGCCAAAAATACAGAAGAAGTTATTAAAGTTGTTTCAGCAGCAGTTGAAGAGAAAGCCTCCAGATTCGTTATATCAATGTTCAATGATATAGCCTTCTTCCGTTACGAGGAACTATTTTCGCCAGATATATGAATTGTTTGAGACTTTGAGATTTATTAAACTACATTATATATAGGCTACATTAGGTTACACATACAAAACTTATTTGCACATTTTACTTAATTGTTTAATAATTTTTTATTAAACAACAAACGACGCATTAACTTCATTTTTGCTTCCTCATAGAGGAAGCTTTGTTTTCGTAAAAAAAATTTTTTTTTAGTTGCTTTTGCCAATGTGTTTAGAATGTTCTAAAACGTCGAAAAATCACTATTTAAAAAAATGTCGGTATGTGTGTATGTGTGTATGTGTGTATGTGTGTATGTATGTATGTATGGATGTGCCAAATTTACCGAAATTTCTATAATTTCCGCAAATATTGAGATATCGGGCTGTTTTTTTTTTTTTTTAATCGATAGAGTATCATTCAAGGAAGGTTGGTATTGAATACTATTTATCTCTTTTTAAGGGGAACAGTTAGAACATCTCAAGTCTCAATAATTAAGACTTCAAAAAATGATGTTTTAGGATAATAAAAAAGTGTGCAAGTAGAAACTTGCACATTGCTTTCTCATAGTTTTTAAGTGTGCAAGTAGAAACTTGCACATTGCTTCCTCATAGTTTTTAAGTGTGCAAGTAGAAACTTGCACATTGCTTCCTCATAGTTTTTAAGTGTGCAAGTAGAAACTTGCACATTGCTTCCTCATAGTTTTTAAGTGTGCAAGTAGAAACCTGCACATTCCTTCCTCATAGTTTTTTAAGTGTGCAAGTAGAAACCTGCACATTGCTTCCTTATGGTTTTTAAGTGTGCAAGTAGAAACCTTCGCTCACAAAGCTTCTTCTATGAGGAAGCCAAAACAAATAAATACTAATAATTATACATCGAATAAAATACAAGCTTTCTCATAGAGGAGCTTTGTGAGCGAAGGTTTCTACTTGCACACTTAAAAACTATAAGGAAGCAATGTGCAGGTTTCTACTTGCACACTTAAAAACTATGAGGAAGCAATGTGCAAGTTTCTACTTGCACACTTAAAAACTATGAGGAAGCAATGTGCAAGTTTCTACTTGCACACTTAAAAACTATGAGGAAGCAATGTGCAAGTTTCTACTTGTTATTGTAATGTGTTGTAAATGACTATAGTCATATTACAAAAAAAAGACTCATTATACTTTGAAGCGCAAAATTTGGATTGAGATGAGAAGAATATCAATAAAATATTTCTTGGATTAGTTCCTTGATTTTGACGCAAACAAAAGACTTTATACAATCCCATAATTTAGTAATTTTACTATTGAATATATTTAAAAAAAAATTAATATTAAATATAACATAATAGTGCAGTAGCAATGTAAACTGCATATCTGTGATACGCATTGTTAATATGCTCTAATAAAAATAATGTAAAAGTCACAAGTTTGAAGAAATATAGACAAGAAAAAACATAGTTATAATCATAATCTTTGCGCTCTTAATTATGATCTGTTAAGAACTTTTAGTACTATACATAAATGATATTTTATTTGTTAAAAATGAGTCCGATCTTGAGCAATTTGTAACTCATTTAATTAGTTTTTTCTAGTATCTCTGTTCGTATGTACAAGAAAAATAATAAGAAAAAAATTAGTAAATAATTAAAAGAATAATCCTCCACATTTTAGATTATTACTCCCACACATTTGACATAAAGATATATTTAGGATTCGACAACATCTCCATCCTTTGTGGCGGGAACCCAGAGGAGGCTTACATATATTCCTCGTCATTCGTGAGATGATTACCGATCGTCAATTAATTTGCCATACATTTTATCATGTTTTGCTGTATAAATAACAGACGAATTGCGAATTTATGTATGTTTATACTTGTGATTTTTGTTAGATGCTGAAGATAGTCTGAACAAAGACCGAAACGTTCGAACATTATAATTATTGATTGAATAAAATCTTTCGCACCGAGAACAGCGAACGGCTCTTAATTAGCCCTGTTTCCTTCATGATTGGATTTCCAACAGAGCCTCTACTCAACGATAAAAGGATAATTTTTGCATTTTTTTTTTTTACAAAAAAATAAAGTCTGTGCAAATGTGAAAAATTTGCTTATATATAATTATATGTAATTATATTTTAAATACATTATTACATTTGTATATGATTATATATGATTATATATATTATATATAACAATTACAATTTTGTGTTTATCACCCTATTATCAAAAAACGATGAATGTGAACGTTTCTTTTCTATATACTGTTGCGCCCGTGCCGAGACACCCGTACTGTGGGCTGAAATTGGCCCCGCTCCACAGAAGCTTCAAGCCGTAGCGCGTCCCTTGACAACGGGGACGCATATAATTATTGATTGATTTACCGCCTGTCAGATTGTTCTGGAGATTCGAACCGTTCGTTCCTACTCTCCAAGCCTTTTCTGTATTTTCGTTCCGAGTCTTAATAAACCGAGTTCTTCCTTTTGTAATAACGAGTGTCGTTATTTCCACGATCCCGGAAGTGCGCGGTCGTGTTCGCGAGTGAGCGCGATTCTAGCGAGTGAAGCGCAACAATACGATAAGTGATATATATATATATATATATATATATATATATATATATATATATATATATATGGGTCATTCCACGTGAAATCGGACACTCGCTGCCCACTACAGTTTTCAACCGAAATACTTCTATAAGAGCTTAAATGAAAGGTATGAACATAGACTTTGAAGTATCATGTGGCCTCTTGTGTGATTCAAAATGGCTGCTGTAATATGACGGATGCAATGCGCAAAATCGCAGAAAATCGGTATAATTTATTGATAAATGTTATATAAAGTATTATTTACGTCCTTAAATGTTCTCGGAATGTTACTGGAGATATAACATCCTCTAGAGATTTAAAAGTCAACATGGCGGATCCAACATGGCGGACGTAAAATTCAAAATTCAACCAATGTCCGCGAAACTTTGCATCCAGGAGTTTTTTAAGTTGCTGATTACGAATCCGTTTTCGGATTTTCAAAATTCAAAATAGCGGGTCCAACATGGCGGAAGTAAAATCCAAAATTCAACCAATTTCCGCGAAACTTTGCATCCAGGGGGATTTTGGATCGCTGATTACGAATCCGTTTTCGGATTTTCGGATTTGTGTGCGCGCGCGCGCGCGCGTGTGTGTGTGTTTGCATACCCCAAGGATAAGGACCCCGTGATTCGTCACAGTATTTAAAGACTCCAACCCTCCTTGTGGTGTGCGTGTGCGTGTGAGTGTACATGTGCGTGTTTGTGTGCTTGAAGCTTCTAATTAATTTACTTTTCACTTTGATCTACTGTTTTTTAGGGAAGATAGCTCCATGAGCTGCATTAGAATATCTTTTAATGACAATTCGCATATCATCCATGGGAATAAATGCATGACTTTTCTGAATATCCGGTATCACACGCACACGCACACCACAAGGAGGGTTGGAGTCTTTAAATACTGTGACGAATCACGGGGTCCTTATCCTTGGGGTATGCAAACACACACACACGCGCGCGCGCGCGCGCACACAAATCCGAAAATCCGAAAACGGATTCGTAATCAGCGATCCAAAATCCCCCTGGATGCAAAGTTTCGCGGAAATTGGTTGAATTTTGGATTTTACTTCCGCCATGTTGGACCCGCTATTTTGAATTTTGAAAATCCGAAAACGGATTCGTAATCAGCAACTTAAAAAACTTCTGGATGCAAAATTTCGCGGACATTGGTTGAATTTTGGATTTTACGTCCGCCATGTTGGATCCGCCATGTTGACTTTTAAATCTCTAGAGGATGTTATATCTCCAGTAACATTCCGAGAACATTTAAGGACGTAAATAATACTTTATATAACATTTATCAATAAATTATACCGATTTTCTGCGATTTTGCGCATTGCATCCGTCATATTACAGCAGCCATTTTGAATCACACAAGGGGCCACATGATACTTCAAAGTCTATGTTCATACCTTTCATTTAAGCTCTTATAGAAGTATTTCGGTTGAAAACTGTAGTGGGCAGCGAGTGTCCGATTTCACGTGGAATGACCCATATATATATATTAACTGTATAAGTATAACTGTATAACTGTATAAGTTAATTATATAAGAATACAATTTGGGATATGTGTGTGACGCTAACCATTTTCTTATCAATGTGATAAAGGCAATTTTGTTTTAGCGAATCGCTAATTGAGTCTCGAGAAGTACCCAGGTAGCACATACACGTTTCAGAAATGTTTTATATAAGCGTTTTTCCGAAACGTTTTATAACCGATTTCTAGAAACGTTTCTCATGAGTAAAAATGTCCATTCGAAAAACGTTGAATGGAACGTTTCTTTTCCGATAAAATAACGTTTAAAAAACCATTATAGAAACGTTTTGTTTTAATGATAAATACATTTTAGATATAGACATTTAAAATTCCTACTTTTCACGTCTTTTGAACGTGTTTATGACGTCTTTGAAACATGCGTGAGAATGTTCTAGAAGCTTTATGCATATACCATCTATGACGTCTTTTTCTTTTCTAGGGAAAACAAAATAATTCCGATCGGAATCCATTCCGAAAAGTTCCATAATACGTGCCCTGGTGCACATTCGTGCAATAAGTTAAAGTGAAACAAAATATACTTGTCTCACTCTAACTTAATTGCATTACTGGTGTGCACCAGTTCAGGAAGTTCTTCAAAACGGAACACACGTATAAATTTTCTTTCAACGGCCACGTTCAGCAGAACGTTTATTTTGCAACTGTTGGAAGTTTTCTAAGCTCAGATTTGTCCGATGACAAATAGATTAAGACCGGTAGGACAAAATTAATAATTTAAATATGTTTGGCAAACATCACACCAAATCAGACAAACTGTCTCAGTAAAAAATTTTTAAGATAAAAAAATTTAAGATTACCTTTTTTTGTCTTAAAAATTTTTGACTGAGACAGTCTTGTTTGATACGATGTGATTCTAGCTTATATTTTATTTTTCGTGAAACACGTTTTCGAGAAACGTTTCACTAACGTTTTGTGAGAACGTTTATCACAAACGTTGAGCAAACGGTGAGCAAACGTTTAACCAGGTGGACATTTGCACCTTTTATGAACGTTAAGGTTCGAACGTTTCTGAAACACTTACATAACGTTTATGTGTTGGTGGGGTAGAGGTCTATAAGAGACGCTCAGGAAAGGAATCATTGACGGGCAGTGTACATATTCGCTGTAAGATAAAGGTACCAATACCCGGACATGTACCTATATCCGGACACCTTTATTATTTATAAGTATAACGCGAATTAAAATAAAAAATAAAAGTATTTTTCCTTGTAGTTTGAAACTTCAGTTATAATATCCAAACGTCTATTTTCATAAATTTTTATATTTTTAAAGGTATTCAGACACAGATACGTGTCCAGGTATTGGTACATTTCCTATGCTCAAGTGTCCGGGTATTGATACCTTTACCTTACATCACAAAAGAAGCTTCGCTTCTTGTTAGTTAGTGTGATACCGGCCGCGAAGACACTCGAAAGACATTTCAAACAAAACGAGGAGGAGGCTTTTAACGAAACATGTCTTTCAAGGATCTGAAAGTGGAATACGTCAAGGATGAGCTGGCGGCTGATTTATCAAAATGGTATCCGTCTTACAAACGCAGTTTCGTTAAAATGGGTGAGAAGAAATGGTTTTTGCCGTATAAATATGTCGAAGAGGGCGACAGCATATATAATTTTGAAATTCGTCCGGATGATACATGGGTCATTACACATCCTAGATCAGGTAAATCGTTTTCAAAGTTTAAATCTAGAAACTTGTACTTGGAAGTAGGTATAATGAATTTAAAAGAGCGATTATTCTAGATCACAAATTGTGATAAAACATTTTTATAGTAATATATTTTATTATCGAAGTATACGATCGATGGAATGTAGAAGTCAGAGAATTGTTTTCTTATCAAACTCTTATCAATGTGTGCATGACTTTGCTTTTTCTGTAGTAGAAAGAACCTGAATGTATACACAATAATATAGATACAACGCACAAAATATATAAAATCATAAAGCTCATAATAAAAATGTTATATGTAATAATAATTGAAATAATCTCTTTTATATTATCTAAAACATTATGTACAGCTTTACAAATTGTACGTTACCCAGGTAGCACATACCGTTTCAGAAATGTTTTATAAGCGTTTTTCCGAAACGTTTTATAACCGATTTCTAGAAACGTTTCTCATGAGTAAAAATGTCCATTCGAAAAACGTTGGATGGAACGTTTCTTTTCCGATAAAATAACGTTTAAAAAACTATTATAGAAACGTTTTGTTTTAATGATAAAGACATTTTAGATAAAGACATTTAAAATTCCTACTTTTCACGTCTTTTGAACGTGTTTATGACGTCCTTGAGACATGCGTGAGAATGTTCTAGAAGCTTTATGCATATACCATCTATGACGTCTATTCTTTTTCGAAGAAATTCCTGAACTGGTGCACATTCGTGCAATAAGTTAAAGTGAAACAAAATATATTTGTCTCACTCTAACTTAATTGCATTACTGATGTGCACCAGTTCAGGAAGTTCTTCAAAACGGAACACACGTATAAATGTTCTTTCAATGGCCACGTTCAGCAGAACGTTTATTTTGCAACTGTTGGAAGTTTTCTAAGCTCAGATTTGTCCGATGACAAATAGATTAAGACCGGTAGGACAAAATTAATTTAAGTAAATAAGTGGATGGATAAAATGATTTATTTTGTGCAATAAAATTAGTGCAATATAAATTTAAATGTTTCAAAAAAGGCTATTAAAGTTATTATATATATAGATAAAACAAATTATAATTTTGAAAGGAAAAATTTAACAAATAGGTATTTTTGTTAACTGTAGAAACGTAGAAAATACGTTTCTTAAATCATGGTTTCAAAAACATTTTTGTTCAAACGTTTCTTAATGGTTCTTTACGGTTATGAAACTATGTATACGTTCAAACAACATATATGAAACTAATATGTGCTACCTGGGTATAACACCGAATATCGCTTGCTGTATGATAAATTGTGCACAACATTAAATTGTACCTTTAATCGAAACTTTTCCCAAATTATCATCCCACATATATAATATCATTTTATTCCACATAATCTTCTTCCTTTTACCATACATTCCACATAATTTTACTTCAAAAATAAATAAATTTTAGAATATTGTTCTAACTCTTCTTTTAGTTTAGAAGCAAGTTTAGGAGCAAGTTTAGAAGCAAGTTTTGAAAAATCTTCTTAAACAAGAAGATTGACATTAATTGACAATAACATTGAAAGAATTTAAATAGAAATTTATCATAAAAAGGATACTTTATTTAACAATAAATTCATTTTTGCCAATTCCTTTTACCTCAGATTATTTAAAATGTAATGGTTTAAATAACATCGTAACTTCGAAAATGCATAAAGCAGTCGATATTTTAAAAAGTCTCTTTGTTAATGAAACCTGAGTCAATGTTAGCCAAACACAAAAATTTCGAAAAGAATAAAGAAATTGTGGATGCAATTTTTAAAAGTGATCCAGGTGATTAGGTGTGGAATCAGAAACTTTTCAATTTTTTGTTAGTGTCAAATATTAATTGAATTTACGTGTTGTGTTGACTAGGTACGACGATGACGCAGGAACTTGTATGGTTGGTGGCGAACGACATGAATTTCGACGAGGCACATCGAAGATATTTAATAGAGAGATTTCCTGTTGTCGAGTACGGTATAATATACAATACATATGTATATATATATGCATGTATACATATTTTTTTCCACAAGAACTGCGGAAGTAAACTTACATTTTCTATTTTTGCGATAGTACAGAAAGAAACTTCTTGCATAAATGACGATAAAATTTAAGGAGAAATATAAAAGGATATTAAAACTAAGCCATTTTCGGCTCATTGACGGAACTTTAACTATATAATCATCGTAAAACTACTTATTTTTAGCACATAAATGTGCAATTGATTTTTTAAAGACATATCAGGTACAAAGCTTAAAGAATACTTCATTATTATAAAAATAGGTAATATATCTTGATTTTCATAACTTTTTTCTAAACCTGGTGGACAAATAATTGTTTTTTTCTATTTTTATAGAAGATCTCAGAAACAGTTTTTACTGATTAGTTGAGGTATCGTGAGTAGGGCAATAGTGGCTTATTTCTGACATCCCCTTTTAAATTTCCAAATATATATTTTGTTCCATACTTTACTTTGAATCCATAAGAAATTTCATCAAATCAGATTTTATTTTCTATTTAACAAAAAGATATAGAAAACCTAAATTATGCTTGTATTTTCCACTTACATGAAATAATGATGGCGGAATAAAATTGTTATTTTCTGAATTTTTTAAATTTTACTATATAAGAAAAATTATTATTATTATTATTATTTTTAGGATAGCAGCTTTGTTAGATGACCATCTCTTAACGAAAGATGTTTCTGGTAGGATTAATACGGAGAAAAATAGCGTCGAATTCGTGAACAGTCAGCCTTCGCCGCGTTTCATTAAGAGTCACATGTCGTTCGAACTGTTGCCGACAGTCGTAAATAGTACTTGCAAGGTGTGTTTGCAATTAAATATTTTATTAGTTAAATGCATGTTTATAATTTATAGACGGTATATATTTTTAAAAGGAGAAAAGACATAACAAACGCTGAGAAGAAAATTGAAAGGCGTAAACAATGCCTCTTCGACATTTTTATTTTAAATTCGTCGAAGAATTTGTCACTTATGTATACTTGAGTTGTCTTTTGTCTCATTTCTTACGTCGAAGGGATACATTAGAATACGAAGACTTGCAGGCAAACCGTTGAGAATCATTTTTGTTCTTAGATTATCTACGTTGCAAGAGATCCAAGAGACGTGGTTGTTTCGTGGTATAATTACCAAAAATCTTTGAATTGGTATGAGGGATCTTTCGAACAGTTCTGTAATAATTTCATAAATGGCCACAGTAAGCGAAATGTTTTTTTTACGAAATGTTGATTAGTATTTTCAGCTTAATTTATTTTATCTCAGTTATCATTCTGAAAGCCTAATTTCCGGCAATTTCAGCGATATGGAGTCCTTATTGGGAACACGTGAAGGAAGCTTGGATGATGAGACACAGAGCAAATATGATGTTTCTCTTCTACGAAGATGTGATAAAGGTGAGGTAAAAGGAAATTCTACTTTAGTGCGTTGTTTCATATAAAAGATAAAGAAGTTTTTTTAATTATTACATGTGTTAATTTGTTCTCTAAAACAATAGGGGAAAATAGATATTTTTAATTTTTAATAATTTTTTAGATTTTAAGTATTATAAATATGAGTAAAATTCTACTTAAATTCTACTTAAAATACATGAGTAAAATTAAACTTAAATCTTCTACATAATATACTTGTTCACATTATTTGGCTTTTACAATAAAAATACAGCAGATAATTAAAAATACTACATACATTTAATTTAAAGATATTACTGTTCTATACATAACGTTTTATCTATTTTGCACAGGATTTATCTGGAAACATAAAAAAAATTGCTGCATTCTTTGATAAGAATTACAGTGACGAGCAGATTGCCAAGTTAGTGGATCATATAAGAATAGAGAATTTCCGCAAGAATTCGATGGTAAATCAGCCGTGTCCTGACATCGTGATGCCACCAGAAATGTTTATCCGGCAAGGAACGACGGGTGGTTGGAAAAAAGTGTTTACACCGGAGATCGAGGAGAGATTTAACAAATGGATCAAGGATAATTTAAATGATACGGATTTAGCTTTTCCAAGTTAAATTCGTTGCGATAGAAGCAATTGTTGTTGCAGTTTAAAAAGAATTTTTTTAATTGTGTTTTAAATAGACAAGACTAGAATTAAAAGTTTTCCAAGAAAAGAATTGTAAAGCTCACTTTCACATCTTTAATGGTCGAAACATGCACACAATTCGCACAAAATATATAAGCTATATTATATTATAATATCATATATTTATAATTATAGCGTAAAATCATGTAATGTGTGCAATTGTAATATCTAAAAATAATTATTCTTTTTTTCCATTTTTATTTATACCACATTTCAACGCAGACCAAGCCCTTCGAGTTCAACAGATTTTGAAATAAATTTCTCTGCAAAACGTCAAAAACCAGAACAAATTGACTTACCCGTTCCATCATCCTGAACAAAAAATAAAAGCATTGGACGTAATTGATGAGTAATATTATTCGTTTTTATTATGCCATACAATGTAATGACATCTCACTTGAAAATTAAATTTTTACTTTTCTGCACAAAGATAATTCACAACTGTAATGTTTTAAAAGAATTGATCTTCTGTTTCTATAAGTATTTAATCACAGCACACTTCAATGCAGAATTGTACAAAGCACTTTTATAGAGCAATACCAAATGTTATCAAAATATTATCATAATTAAAATTGCATATTCCGTTTTTAATTATGCCCTATACAGAAATGTTCCGGTACCTCAGAATCATCACTCTCTCTTGCGGATAAATAAAAATATATCTTATTTAAGGGAATAAAAGAGATTATTTTGATATTTTGATTTGTGTATCTAAATGAAAATATTGTTTGTTACAGGTTGTGTAATATAACGTGAAATGGCACCTATTAATACGTGGACGTGAGATATTTCCACCGTGCGCCGGTGCGCGTCGACTTTTTACATTGTTTGAGATGTCATTTAGGTTAGGTCAGATTAGGTTAGGATTACATGATCTCGCTACCTAACACGTGTTATGTGCGTACGCAAACTTGTTTTATACACATACTTTATTTGCGTTATCGCTGATATTTTTTTACCCTTTTCGTATCTTTCTGCTTTCTCGTTTCCAGTACGAGCGTTGTAAAGTAGTGAAACGAAAAGAATGGCCGAGGCCGACGGAGCCGATCCCACGTGACAAGTGTTTGTTGTTTTTACGTCTCGTTCTGTAGGACTGGCAGTTCTATCGTCCTCTTTGACAGGAATGAAAGTGTCTCTATAGGAAGATAGAATTAAATTTTGTTGAATGAACGCCCGAGTGAGATTTAAGCGCAGTACCGCTCTTTGGAAACATGAATAATGATCCAGGGATCGTCTGTTTCCGTCATTGCTCGACGAAGAGTGTATTCTGCCGGCGTGTACCGGCAACGTGTCCGGTGTGCTCGTCGCAAATGCAAAATTTCGTCGTGGACCCGTTTTGCGTTCCATATCCGTTTGCGAATGCCACGCACAATCCGACCAGTGTCGTAATTCGGCCCTCGCGAGGCAGCTTCCTCGATGATTACGATGTAACGAGTGACGATCTACATATCGGGATAGTTGATTCTTCTAGCGTTATCCTGGAGTTCGACAGAGAGGGACTGATAGCGAATGACGTGGCCAGGTGGACCGATTGCATCGCCTTGGAAGTCGTGCCGGCAGCCTGGACCGCCCGATGGGACGAGACGTTGTCGTTCATGTCGAAGGATCCCAAGTGGAAATCCGTTAACTATAACGCCATCAATATGAACTGCTTCAACTTTGTTCTGGATTTTTTTAATAATCTGGGATACGCGGATCTGAAATTTGCGAGCAAGGAAGATCTGTGCGAGCGATTAATATTATTGAAAATGCACACTGCAAGCCGATATGTTTCGTTGTACAGAACCTTGAAGGATCAGGAATATCTGCTGTCGGATCATCACGCTTGATACATCCCTCTGTCATTTTTTACTTGTACATTCATGTTTGTACGTCTGTCTTTTCGTTATTTACCGCGCGAATTCTTTTTTTTTTTTTTTCTGAAAGAAAGCATAAAACTGAGAAAGAAATTATGAAATTTTATAATATTTATAGAGATAAATATGTTATGAGATAAGCTAAAATAAAATTGTTTTATTGAAAAAGATGATTAGGCGTATTTGATGATAAATATATCAACATATAGATAAGCCATAATTAATGAGTATTTAATCAAGTTATAACAAGACGGTGATATAAAATATTCGATTTCATTACAATATTTTTTCCCTGATATTTAAGAACGGTCAAATATCTTTGCAGGAAGTGAAATACGGACGAAAGGCGTAACATTGAGACAAAATGATTTGTACAAGGACCAGATCGTCTCTATTAAACCGGTGGTGCGATGAACGTTCCGGACAGAAACGCTTATTAAGGAAACTAATAAATAAGAATGAAAGCAAATTTGACGTGATCGTTGTTGGTGGCGGTCATGCTGGAACCGAGGTGTCTGCTGCTGCTGTCAGGATGGGTGCAAAAACACTATTGGTTACACAGAAAAAAAGTACCATGGGTACGCGTGTACTTCTGCATTTGAAACGCATCTTTGATCGAAGTAAAATTGTATGCTCTAATATGACATAATTGAATACGATTACATTTGCAGGAGAGATGTCGTGTAATCCGTCTTTTGGTGGTATTGGAAAAGGTCATCTGATGAGAGAAGTGGATGCCTTGGATGGAGTATGCTGTCGGATATGTGATATTTCGGGGATACACTATAAAGTCTTGAACAAGCGCAAGGGACCAGCGGTATGGGGTCTCAGAGCACAAATCGACAGAGCATTGTACAAGAAACATCTTCAAGCGGAACTCTTCAATATGCCCGGATTACATATTTACGAATCCTCTGTAGAAGATCTGATTTTGGAGAACGAGCCTCTGTTCTGCGAAGGAGTGATTCTTAGTGTGTCTTGAACTTTATAATAGGATAGAAAAAAGAATTGAGATTTTTGAATTTAACTAAAATAATTGAAATGTGGCTGATTAAATTTGCAGAAGATGGAACGAAGATACTTGGTGACGCGGTAGTTATAACTACAGGAACTTTTCTGAAAGGCCAGATGAACATCGGGTTAGAGAAAAGGCCTGCAGGTAGAATGAACGGTGAACCCAGCGTTGGTTTGGCAAATACGCTCGACAGGCTTGGTTTTCGAATAGGAAGATTGAAAACTGGTAAGAATAATGTTCTATGCAATACATATCTAATTAATTCGTGTAATGTGCTATTTAATGGATATATTTCATATTTAGTGTTTTAATTAATGCATGTATTGATTAAAGTTTAAAATTTTAATTATACATTAATTATATATAATAACATATTAGTTAACATATGCGTATTTTTAGGCACTCCGCCAAGGTTGGAGAAAGAGAGCATTGACTTTACCAAATGTTCGAAATCTCTGCCGGACGAGTCTCCCATACCGTTCTCGTTTATGAGCGATAACGTATGGCTACCGTCTGACAAGCAAGTATACCAACGTACCTGACGCATACAAATGAAAATGTCGCAAAGATTATTAAGGATAATATGCACTGTAATTTACACGTAACGGAGGAGATATCGGGTCCGCGGTATTGCCCGAGCATAGAGAGTAAGATTCTGCGATTCAAAACACTCCAACATCAGATCTGGCTGGAGCCGGAAGGTCTGGACTCGCCGTTGATTTACCCAAGTGGATTGTCGTGCACTCTGCCGGAAGATAAGCAGGTGGAACTCGTTAAATGTATCCCCGGATTAGAAAACGCTCGTCTAGGTAAATCTCTTTTTAGATTGAATTATCTTTGATTAATTTTGGAGATCCACCGCATTTAATTATTCGTGCGTGAACAATCTTATTCACTTGATTTTTTTTGAGAAATTAAGATTGGAAGTGGACGACTTGTGTGTGGTGTTTTTGTTACTCGATTTTTATACTATTTTGATATGTTACTAAGATATCTACAATTAAGCTTAAGTCATAGTAATAGGGCACTTATATTTCTATTATTATTATATATCATAAAATCTTTCCAACTCCCTTACTTGCATCTACATTTAAATAGCCAAACCTGGTTACGGTGTCGAGTACGACTACAGAGACCCCAGAGAATTGACCACTCAATGGGAGACGAAAAAAATTTCGGGACTGTTCCTCGCCGGGCAAATAAATGGTACCACCGGTTACGAAGAAGCAGCTGCACAAGGTATCGTCGCGGGTGTTAACGCGGCCGCTAAGGTGATTGACGTTATGTAGAAAATACTTATAAATTGACGTTTCTCAATGTAAAGAAAAGAAAAATAAATTTGAAGTTTATATGACTTTCTATTAAAATCACGTGAATTAAGAAGCATAACATTTCTCTTGGACGATTTGGCTTATCCATTCAGCCCTTTCATTTCACGACTGTAAATCTAACTTGTCCCAAAAAATGAATTTTTTATTGCCAATTGAAAAGCTAATATATAGGCACGTTTTTAAATACGTTTTATATTTTGAACAAATCTCTGTGTAATGTATGTCCAGGTGTTTAAGAAACCGCCGCTTCTGATAAGTCGAACTGAGGGATACATTGGCGTCCTCATTGATGATTTGACGACGGAGGGTACCACGGAACCGTACAGAATGTTCACCAGCAGATCGGAGTTTCGACTGAGCTTACGTCCCGATAACGCTGACCAGAGATTGACGGAGAAGGGTTACACAGTAGGCTGCGTTTCTCGCGAGAGAATCGAGAACACGCGAAAGTTTCTTCGTAAAATGCAGGAAGCTGTACAGATGCTCAAGAGCGATGTGCGGTCGTGCAACAAGTGACGACGGTTGTTGAATATGAAGAGCACTAAGGCTGTTGGACACAAGTCGGCGTTCGAAATGCTATCCACGACGACCGAGGAAGTCACATTCGCACAAATATTAAAACTGTTGCCCCAGTTAAACCATCTGGCTGGAGATCCTGCTCTGACGAGAAGACTAGAGGTTTGCGAATTAATTATCGAATATATTGTCGTATCTCATAAGAAAATATTTGTGCGATTTAAAGTAAAGCGCTTTTATAAGCGAAATGGAAATTTCAGCAATTTCACGTATTTAACGTATTTAATCAAACATATTTAACAAATACATTTGTCAATATTTGTAAAACACTGGCAACGATTCGGCTTTCAGATAGAGACGAAATATGAATATGTTGTCGCGGATCAGCAGGAGCAAGTAAATGACATCAGGAGAAACGAGCAAATGACTATACCCGGCGACATCGACTACAACAAGTGAGGATCGAAGATTTACTTCGTTGATTGATTATTTAGTTGTTGCATGATAAAATTCATAAGAATGATAATGTTCTAAATGTTACTAAGGGAAGTATGACATTACTGACTACTCGTTTTATTTCTGTTATAGTCCTGACTATCTATCTACCGAAGATCGAGAGAAACTTTCGAAACATCTTCCACGCACGGTAAATCCTTTCGTTAACGATAGATCTTCCGTAAAAGCAAATTCTTTTCCTTTCTTGTTTCAATCCCAATAGTATTTACTGCTGTTAAAGTGTAAGTATTTCCATGAGTCGGCATTTTTGCCTTTTCAATCAAGTCACGGTTGTTCGTATTAACAGTCTGTATTAATGAGATTTATCTTGCAGATCGCGGCGGCTAATAAAATCTCAGGTGTGACACCTTCGGCTATACTAAGATTACTTTATTATATTAGATATCATTCCAACGAGAATGTTGCGAGAGCACAGTAATGTATTATAGTAGCGAAAAATAAATGATAATGATTTTCACGATGTGCGGCCAATATTCCTCAACAAATGCAAGATTATACGATCAGGAATTTAATCCAGTTAATTAAGTATTGATGAGATAATTGTGGATACCTCAAACAATGTAATCGGAACATTTAAATAAGCCTGAAACCTCAAATGACTTTAATATTCTAAAAAGAGAATATTTTAAAAAAGTAAAAAGAATTAATGTACTTGTTATAATGTAGTTATCAGCACAAATAGCAAACATGTACATCTAACTTCGACTAAATTTCATTTAATTTACTTGATCGGCGATTAATTCAACTATCAAAATTGCAGGAAAGTTTTCAGCTAAATGATTCGTTGTTCCTGATCTGATCTTCCTTTCCTTGTGTCAAAAAATAAAAAATTAATTCTATATAAAATAATAAAATAATGCAAAAATTCTAATAAAATAATGCAAAGTAAGATTTATTTGTTATAAATTTTTGTTTGGTAGGTTAATCACTGATTAAATTAAATTAAAATTATACGGAAATACGTAAACAGGAAGACTTAAGTATTGAGCGAATTGGCCAATTACAGTCGAAATTGAAGACGTAAAGCTACCAACTCTCAACGGTGATTGGTTGGTTTACCACTGAAGTCATTGAAGTCATGAAGATAGGAAGGAGAGTGGGGGAGCTTTCGTACAAGAAGTAGCACTGACCACTAACTTCCGTTTGCGTTCCATTTCCTTTGCGACCGTTCGAGACGCGTCATGGTGCTGGTCCATTTCTCTCGTGAGTCTCGCGTGAAAAGCCACGGGAGAAACGCAGGTTGGTAAGAAACTTTTACTTTCTCTACGTTTATCGATACGTCGCTCAGCTCTGCGTTTTTCTCCGCCGATTCCAACACTCCATTTCCGATTATTTGCTCCTTACAAAGATTGCAGTTTGCTGGCCACGTTCCCGACCACGTGTTTCCTTTCGTTTATCTAAATGATGAAAATTGGTCCGTGTTTCTGATTTATCAGTGATTAATCTTACAACCATTTCTGAGAAAATATTTTATAATGCAACTTATATAGTGCGTTAAGCGATTCTGAAATTATTATAATGTATTTTTTGTTTCTCAGGTTAAGTCTGCGCGAAAAATGGAAATGATTCATTGCGCTTGTTGCACCATTTGCGAATTTGAAAACTCCTCAAGAGAAAATATGGGACGAAACCCTTGGGATAAAACCTGAGACCAAGTACAAGTCGACCACATTCATGCAGAACAACTTGCCACGTTCCATTCTTCAAAATGACCATTATAAATTCGTCCGGAATCTTAAAGGTGTAGGATATCCATAAAGGCTTTGGAGTTCTTAGGTATAATTATCTTACAAACTATTATCTTAGATAATTTTGTACAGTATTTATATAGTTAATCTCCTTTGATATCTTTTAATTATGATGATAATAGGTCCGTGTTACTGAGTACAATGATTATTATAATCCTTTTTCTGATTTCTTATTTCAATCTTTTATTTCATACAATCATCCTTAAAGTGTATAGTTTACTGAAAAGGAATTATGTGATTGTAGGAAGGAAAGATAATGTATGGAATGAAACTATTGATTATTTATTTAATCTGCGTCGCAGCCAACAAACACACTGCAATATTGATTCCAAAGAAACACCAATGTGAGAAGAATTTTTTTCTTTGTGAAATGTGATACAGTAAGTAATATGGCGTTTTCATTAATCTCAACATTATTTCGTTAAATTTAGGCACTAAATTCTAAATCTGGTATATCATAACATATTATATCTTTATTATTAATTAATTTAAAAGTATAAGTTTGATACATTTCACATAAAACCAATTGATATTGTGTCAACCCTTTCAAATTAATATTTAATATTTCTTAATTTCAATTTAATATTATTTCTTAATCGTGATGATAATGGTCCGTGTTACTGAATGACAGTGATTATTACCATTAACTGATTTGTTACTTAATTTTATCTTGTAGCCATTCTTAATCATATGATTTTTAACGAAAATTGCATTACAGGATAATAAGCTGCTCCAAAATGACGTTATCAAATCTGATAGACGTAGTGCAAATATGATGCGTTCGATCCGTATGTAACTACATTCAAATGTGAAGATACTTTCGATGCCTTCTGTACATAAAATGAAGAAATTGGATTTGTTGATCGACACCCAAATCACACATTACGATCCATGTAATAAGGAGAAGAATCATCAATTTATTATTCACATTTTGTTATGCTTTATGATTATAACGTATACCGTGTATATTTGTTAAAAAATAAAGTACAGTTTAATAAATATTTAAAAAACATGATCTAACCATATATTTATAATCTTAATTATTAAAGTTATAAAATTATGGCCTTATATTTTGATCCGAACATAAAATATGCAGAATTGCTTTAGAATTTGTTATAAATCGTGAACGTAAGTAACATGATTTCTCTGATGCATTTACAAATTTTTATTTCAATTTGTGCCTTGTATAATTACAATTATTTTATACTTTGTTATATATCATGGTCCTTAAATAAAATGATCTTTATGAAGCATGCATAAAAAGAAAGGATTCGCAATGGCCATATTTCTCTCTCTCTCTCTCTCTCTCTCTGTCTCTGTCATGAAAGAAGAGGAGATAGCAAGAACGCAGAGCGCCCAATCAGACATCAGACCGCTTAGTTATTTTCTCTCTTTGGCTGCGGTCCATTTGACGCTACAAATGCTTCGAAGCGTTCTTCTTCTCCTTCTTTCTTCATTGAAAGAAAAGAGAAGAGGAATACTTCGAAGCATTTGTAGCGTCAACTGGACCGCAGCCTTTATTTACCACGAGGTTTGTTCGCGTTGCTTGAAATCCCCAAACATTTTTGCACTTGAAATGAGATAATATATATTCGGCCGTTGGAGAGAGAGAAAGCGAAGATGCTGAGTGCAAAAAGTGCAAGCAACGCGAACAGACCCACGGTTTCGCCGAAGCGAAGCGAAGCACCTTCGGTCGATTTTCAT
Source organism: Temnothorax rugatulus (assembly GCA_035220575.1). NCBI lineage: Eukaryota > Metazoa > Arthropoda > Insecta > Hymenoptera > Formicidae > Temnothorax > Temnothorax rugatulus. The sequence continues at coordinate 44,846 of JASTWL010001263.1, forward strand.
TGCCATACGCAATAGATTCTCAACTAGTCAGCCATTCTATAGTCTTTAGGCTCACGGGTCGGATCCGGATGTCGTGCTCGACGCTGCGCGTTTCTGAACTTTGTTAATAAACAATTGCGAAATATGGTACCTCTCGGCCCGTCGCCGGGACACCAAACGTCCGTGAATAATTCTTCCAGCTCGGCTGCCAGCGGGACGAAAAACGCGATATTGGTAATGTGTATACATATATTAGAATTTACACATGGTAAAGAGTATGTACAGGTTAGACTCGCGGCTAACACGCCGGTTCGGTTAATCGCGAGTTACGAACGTTAGACGAAGCGATATACACGAGGGGATGACAGATTATTCTGATTATTATGAACAAATTCTCTTAGATATCTGGGAAACTTTTAACTGGAGCAAAACCTCCCGTTTTCGCGTACATCGACAGGCGCGTGTACGTGCATCACGGGGGTCATCTAACGAAAGACTTGAGATAAATAAAGCGGAATTCTAATTCTTAAACAATTTTTCACTTTTTACCTTCAAGTAATTTCTGTATGATCCCAGCTCGATCAAACAGCTTCACGCTTTTCAAGCTGTTTCAGTTTTCGGCTACGTATGTTTCAAACAGTGGATCCACATTGTCAAATTTTGACTATTGTTTGAGCAGTGTTACTTGTAGTGCAGTGAAATGGATGCGGGAGTATCTGTAGCTTTGCTTTTCCTTTTACAGAAGTCCAACTATACGCTAAAGTATACCTTGGCAGGTCACACTAAGGCAGTATCGTCCGTCAAATTCAGTCCCAATGGAGAGTGGCTGGCCAGTTCAGGTGATTATGGATTCTTTGGAGATCTGATTTGAGATACACTAATGACAAAATTAACGATCTTTTAATATTTCTGATTTTTCAGCTGCTGATAAGCTTATCAAAATTTGGGGCGCTTACGACGGAAAGTTTGAGAAGACTATAGCTGGCCACAAGCTTGGTATTTCTGATGTAGCGTGGTCTAGCGACAGTAGATTGCTGGTATCAGCGTCTGACGATAAGACCTTGAAAATAGGGAATTGAGTTCCGTAAGTAATCCATTGTAGTTATCGTAATTGGAAGAAAATAAACGTTAACGCTAATTTTCAGGCTTCAAATATTTTTCTGGCTATATTGAAGATAGATCGTCGAAAACTTTTCAGTCGTCGACATTAAATATCTTGATAACATCAAGCTTGGAATTAAAGTTTCAATTTGCGTCGCGTAAAGAGAGTCACGGTGCATCTCGCTTCGCGTGTACTTGGCGAAGACACTACCGTGCCTC
>JASTWL010001264.1:0-46126 GCA_035220575.1 Temnothorax rugatulus
CCAGCAAGCGCGAATCTTTGGAATAAATATCTTTTATTTATTTATTTATTTATTTATTTATTTATTATTTATTATTTATTGTACATGTTTAAACAAATTCAACTTCATCTTTGACGCTAACGTCAAAGCGAAATCGTCACGGTTCTTTCTTTCTGACGTCTCACGAATTTACTCCCACCCGCGTTGGGATCGACGGTGAAAAAGAAACGCATCGCTCGATACGTCGGTCAATCGCACTTCGGTCGGGCGGTGACGCATATCGCTTCTCGAAGGGGCGAGGAGGGAAAAGCACCGTTTCCTCGCGGCAATGTCGTTCGCGCGCGTAATCGCGTGCGCGATTATTACCGTCGTTGCGGTAAATTGTGATTCGGATCAAGATGAGACTGTGATCCGTTATCTGCAAAAATATGGCTATCTGGATGATGACGGTGTACAGCGATTTTCATCATCGGACAACACTACGCGAGAGTTCCACCGAGCCATCTCGCTCTTTCAAGAATTCTATGGACTACCTGGCGACGGCGAATTAAACGAAGAGACGCTGAATCAAATGCGTAAACCGCGATGCGGCGTCGTGGACATTTCGCCGCTCACGTTCGCCCCGCTTTCGAACAAATGGCCGAAGAAACATCTCAGATGGAACTTTCATCTGGCCAACGACAGGGTCTTAAATACAGCCCGAACCGCGTTCAATCTGTGGGCGGCGAATTCGTCGTTGACGTTCGAACGCAGTTTGCTGAATCCTGACATTCTGATATCGTTTCGCGAGGGACGTCACATGATGATAAAGTCCCGAGTAAACGAAATGTGTACTGCATCATTCGACGGCCCTCACGGGGATCTCGCTCACGCGTTCTTTCCCACCGGAGATCCCACATACATCTCGGAGGTGCACGTGGACAAAGCGGAACAGTGGCACATACAGCTGAATAAGCATCCTCCGGGAACGTACCATTTACTTTACACGCTGACGCACGAGATCGGGCACGCCTTAGGCTTGCCGCACAGCCCCCGCGAAAATTCGGTGATGTACGCGGCCGTGCCTGATAGTACATTTCCCGTTGTACTCAGTCTAGAGGACGTTCTTTCGATTCAACACCTGTACGGCGCTACGGAAAACGCTAAATTTCCAAAACTAACGACCACGACACCGGCGACTACCACAACAACAACGACGACGACGACGACGACGAAAGACGTCGAGACGGATCTGTGAACCTTGCAAAACGTTGATGCCGTACTGATAATGAACGGTCGATTGTACATCTCGCACGAACGCTACATGTGGTCGATCGATGTAGACGGAAAAACTTTCAAGAAACCTTTACTATTAACGGACTACATGAAATTTCTTCCTAAGAATTTCACGCGTCTAACGGCAGCGTATCGGACACCCTCGGGCAATATCGTGCTGTTCGCGGACAATATGAGCTACATGATTACTTATCCGTGTATAAAGCTAATGTCAACTTGGCCGAGACCCTACGCAGATCTCGGAATTCCCGACGCGACCACGAAGATCAACGCCGTGCTGAACACGAACGAAGGACGAACTTTCATCATATACAACGACAATTTGGTGGGCGAGATAGACGATTGTTCGATGACTATCGTTAAGTTCTACCACATTGAGATGATATTTCCGGGAATACCTCACAGCGTATCGTCGGCCTTTCGATACATCGACGGTAATTTATACTTCATCAGTAAAAATCGATTCTACAGATTCAACGAATTCACGAAGACCGTAACAGCATCCGGCAAATTTGATCTGGGAATCCTCGGTATTACCTGCCCGAGAGACGGACTGATGATGCAACTGCGAGATCTATTGAGTCGATTCGTTCGATTTGACGCAAAGGAGACGTCGAACAGAGAAGAGGAAGAATAGAACAATTCGATGTAACCCCCTTTTACGTACCGCTCCTGAGATTATTAACGAAAGGAGGGGAATCGTAATTTATTTATTTATTTATTTTTCAAACTATATTCCACCTCAACTTTCCTCGAACGATTCATTCTCGCGTGATCCGCCAACCGCAACGGAGAAAAAAGAAAGAGAGAGAGAGAGATGTGCTCGACGTTACACGCCCCGTATTTCGAACAGCGTCAATCCGACGACGATCTCGAGAACTGTATCGGTAGCGCGAAAAAAAGAAGAGTCGATGAGCAATCAACGGGTGCCAACGTAGACTCCTGGAAAAATACGTGGTGAGTTCACGACGATCCCATACCGCTCGCCTACGATGTGACAATAATTTTTTTTTTTCTTACATCCAGTCAGGAGGAAAATGACGACGACAGTACATCGAAACGCGACGCCGAACGTCGTCCGGTGCGAATTCTGGAAAGAAGATATCTATTAACTAAGACGGGATACAAATTCATAGACGTCGGTGTCACAGCCGTACTCCCATGCTACGTGCACATCGTCATAGGGGATTGCCACGGCAAGGAGATCTCGCTCTCGCCTGAAACGTGGAAGGAACTCGTCGATCGCAAACGCGTGGTATTATCCCACCTACAACGCGGAAAGAACGAGCGCGCTCCACCACCGATGTGTCTCAAAAACGGACAGCTAAAATTACGATTTGGCAAAATTAACAATCTGTCGACCGTACGCCTGGAAACGTCCACGACTCGTCTGATCGTTTCGATGAACACCGTGCTCCTTATGTTCGACCTAGCACTTTGCGTCAACAACCTCGTGAATTCGTTGCGCGCGATAACCGGCATGATCGACGCGAAGCTGACGCGCTTCGTCGCTATCGCGGCCACCATATCAGATCCCGCGAACGTCCCCAGAGCGATACGCGAAAGCGAATTCTTCGATCGCAATAACATCGTTGATTGCGAATTAGCCGCTCTGTACTTCGGAAATAATATATTATAATTACACATCATTTAAAAATAAAGAGAGAAGAACATGTGGAACTTTTTGAGACACACATTTATTTATTTATTTATTTATTTATTTATTTATTTATTTATTTATCTCATCAAGAACAAAAAAAACGTATCCGTATTCGCACGATATATGCATATGTATATTTTAAACGTCGCTCCGGCCGCTTTCGTACACGACGTTCCTCGTCTCCTTCATAACCCCGGGAATCTTCCTCAAGTCATCCGCAGCTTGATCCAAAAACTGACGCAATAACTGTCGCTTGCGATCCGTACACGACGTCAAGATCTGAGATCGCAATTTCGCGTATTTCCACCAATTACGCTTCTCCTTATTCGCGATATCCTTGAGGTTGTAGACGTCTAAACGGATCAACTGCGATCCGATCTCCCCGGGCGACTTCACGGTAAACATCTGTTTATCCTTCATCCTCGATATATACTGCGGCATACGATCGAGATCACGAGTGGACTCCGCCAGGTCGAACAACGCGTCGAGCCCGCCACCGCCGCCGCCGCTGCTGCTACTGCATCCTGCCTCCTCCTCATCCCGCTTCTCCACGCTGTACGAATGATCCGTCGAAGTCGCGGCGAGGATATCCCCTCCCGCACCGACGGGTAGACTTTTGACGTATCTGTCATGATGGTTGATCCATTCGTAAAAAGTATCTTGCGTCATTAGATCGCTCACTAATGATGAATACAACTTCGATGGGAGACGATCGCGAATGAAATTATACATATCGTTCACGGAACAGGTAGAATTCTTAGAACCTTCCTTCAGCCATAATTTATAGAGCTCTGTTATGACACTCTTTATGTTGCTGCCCTCGCGCATACGACGGACATTACAGTCGCTTCGATTTTGATTTGTAGTCGTCAGGTACTTCGAGACACTTGTGAGCAACAGTCTCAAATTTCGCGGCGCCGAACATTCGGGATTCCAAATTTCACGCAGCAGATCGAGTAGGGTGAAAGTGACCGACTCGACATCCTTCGACGTGAGTTCGACTTCTACGACCTGATCCTCGAACGGCTCGTCCAACAACGACATCAGAGCCTCCTTATCCTTCAATTGACTCTCCATGGCACTCTTTCCCACCACAGGCGCATCAACGTTCTCGCGCTTTCACAAAACTTCAAAACTGCCAATCAATTTCTGCGAGGATTCGCGTACTCCCGCACTTATATAGTACCACCGAGAACAGGGCGATCCCTGATTCGGCGGTAGATGCACGGGGTCAAAAGGGTGGGCAGATAACCGCGCCACGTTTCACGCGAAATAACTTTGAAAACAACAAACAGCGTTATAATGAGTCATCGCGCGCGACTACCAAGATCGGATCACGAGATCAACGACGGCGGATGTGCAGGGGTCGATAGGGCGGCAGATAACAGCGTCGCATAACTGCAACGCGAAAGAGACGATGCTTTGCGGAATAAAATATCCACTGGCGAACATTGAAACTGTTTTCGTCCGCAAAATTATTGCGACGAGGAAGGAAAAAAATAATGCGCGCGCTTTCGCTTCGCGCGACTTAAATTTTGCGACGAAGCGGGCGAAAGATCGACGACGACGACGATCGATTTTCGTGGGTCGATTACGTCGAACCACCCCCCGCCCCGCCGTCCTCTCACCCACCGCGTTGCACCCCGCCCCCTCCCGCCGTCCTCTCACCCACCGCGACCCCACTACGGCGCCTTACTTCCCGCCCGGCCCCCGACATCCTCTCGGATGAAGTTGAAACCCCTATAGTATACCTACTACGAAGAGATAAAGTGCGCCTACAAAGTGAACTTTGCAAAACCTAACAGCATCGGTTCTCTTTTGGGTTTCTCGCGCGATCGTATTCTAAAACCGTACAAATGGTACGTTTCCGACAGACCCGTTGACGTCATAAGCGTGAACGTCATTCGCATCGAGTGCAGCATCACCGCGGGAGCGTACAGCAACGGACGCTCGGTGCACGCGATCCACGAATTCGCGCCGAAAGTGCCGCCGGGATATAAACTGTCGGAAACTCCAACGCAGATCATTTACCTCCCGATCGTCGCGCGAAGCGTCACCGATATCACGGTGCGAGTCGTGGATCAGAACGATCGGCTGATCGACTTTCGCGGCGAGGAGATAACGATCAGACTGCACGTACGTCGTCGTCGCAGTTAGTGCGTGTGTGTGTGTGTGTGCAACCTGAGGAGAGAGAGCGAGAGGGATGCTCGTTCTGAACGGATCGAGCGCGGATTGCACGAACGAGCCAGCTAGCCCGTTCCACGACGAGATCGGAAACGTGGGCAAGAGGAGAGGCGGAGGAGGAGGAAGAGCCGTTCTCAGCAGCGCCAACGTCAAGTTCCTGCGATCGCTGGGTCTCGCCGTGAGGAACTCCGCGCCGTCGCGTCATTTCCGTATCGAGAGAAAGGACCATGGCGGTCGACATACTGAGTATCGGCAATGAGCCGATCTTCGACGAGCGCATCGTCGGAATCGAGATTCACACGTATAACCCGTACGTCAACACGACGTTCGGGTACAACGACGAGATACGAATATCTATACAGCAGCAGGATCTGTACACGCTGCCGTGCGACAGTTATCTGTACATCGAAGGACGTCTTCACGACGACGGCGCGACGTCGGAGGGGAGGGATGACCAAAGGCAATACGCGAAATTGGTCAACAACTGCGTCGGGTTCATGTTCGAGGAAATTCGCTACGAGCTCGACGGCGTGGAGATCGATCGGTGTAGAAACGTCGGAATAACCACCACGATGAAGAACTACGTGTCGCTGACCGCCGAACGATCCAGGAGACTGCAGAACGCCGGATGGAGTTATCCGACGAACGAATCGATTCTGAACAGCGCATCCAATCTATTCAACTGTTGCGTAGCTTTGAAAGATCTGCTGGGTTTCTGCGAGGACTATAGACGCTTGCTGATGAACATGAAACACGAGCTTATCCTGATATGCGCTCGTAACGACGTCAATTGCGTCGTAGATCCGAAAAAGATCGTGCCGAGAGATCCAGCCAAGGATCCTAAAATTACGCTACTGAAGGTGCAATGGCGTATGCCGCACGTGTCGTTGAACGACGTGACTAAATTGTCGCTATTGCGAACGTTGGAGAGCGGACGATTTCTGAGTGCGGGCTTTCGCTCTTGGGATATGTACGAATGGCCCCTGCTGCAGAGCACGACCAAGCATTCGTAGGCCGTGAAAGCTGCGCCGCAATTGGAGAAGCCGCGATACGTCATATTCGCGCTGCAGACCGGACGGCGAAACGAATTCACGGAGGACGCTTCGAGATTCGATCATTGCGCGCTCACCAACGTGAAGTTGTATCTCAACTCGGAATTCTATTCTTACGACGACGTGAACGTGGATTTCGAGAGCGACAGGTTCGCCGTGCTGTACGAGATGTACGCGAAATTTCGAAGAGCGTACTACGGGGACAGTCGCGACGAGGCGCTCCTCCCCCCGCGCGAATTCGCGCGGGTGGCTTCGCTCGTGGTGATCGACTGTTCCCGTCAGAACGAATCGGTGAAGAGCGCCACCGTAGACGTGCGCATCGAGTTCGAATGCAGGGAAAACGTTCCGCCGAAAACCACCGCCTTTTGTCTCATCGTTCACGATCGCGTCATCGAGTACAGTCCGCTGACCAACGTGGTGCGCAAAATTATCTAACGGAAAATGCGGTTGCAGAATACCATTTCCCGGAAAAACATTTCCCGGAAACGAGGAATATATGAGTGACGAACGTGCACAATTATCTAACGGAAAATGCGGTTGTGAAAAACCATTTCCCCGGTAAGCGAGGAATATATAAATTCGAGGATCCTTCCATCGTTCCTCAGACAGTCAGGAACGAGCGGTTTAAGCACATCTTTACTATTTTATTTCAACACACGATGGCCGCGACAACGACGACGACGACGACGACGATCTTCGTCGATCTACAGGGCTTTGTGGTGGGCGAGAAATTCTTCGCGAAGGAGGTGGCCTTGCTCCGAAGCGAGACGCGCGTGCTCGCCCATCACGTGTTTCGCGCCCCGATGAGTTGGGATCTGCTGACGAGGGCTGAGAAAGCAAGGGCCAGCTGACTGATGGCGAACCATCACGGCCTTCGTTGGGAGGACGGGGACACGGATTATCGCCTAGCGAGGACGATAATTCGACGCGCGGTGTGCGAGAGAGAAGAGGTGGCTGGTGGCGTGCGAATCTACGTGAAGGGCCTCGAGAAGAAGACGTGGCTGAAAGAGATTCTCGGCGACGCCGTTCACGACCTCAACGCGACGATCACGACCATCGACGCCGAGTACGACGACGTCGATCGGCTGGAGTTTCTTCGCCCCGATCGCGCGTTTCGCTGCGGACGTCATCAACGGTGCTGCGCGATGGAGAACGTGCTGAAGCTGCGCGACTGGTGGATCGAGCGACGCGAATGCCTGTCCAATGTCGACTTCGCGGATTAAAAAATTGTATGAACACATTATATATTACTCGTATAATATATTTATTTTTTTTTATTGTATTACTCGTTTTTTTACTCTATGTGTATTCATCTATCTATATTGTATTTAATCATTTTTTTTATTCAATCTGTATCCATCTATATTGTATTAAATAAACAAAAGATTGAAAAAAATCAATGAACGATGTCGTTCCTCTTCATATACACCTATTCCACAATACATTATAAGCTACCGAGTGCGCAAAAATAGCCGGTCGCTGGGACGCGATAAACATTGTGTGCCGCCGAGTGCGTAAAAATGGCCGGTCGCAGTACCTCTTAGCGAGATAAACAGAGAAACGGCGAGCGAATGACGAGAGAGCGAGTCGGGAAGGAGCGATAACGTCGAGCGCGAACGAAAAAAACAAGAGCGCGATAAGGAAAAGAAAGAGAACGCCGACCCGCTCCAGCGCGAGTAAGCGATAACGCGAGGTGCGGTTACGAGCGATAACGCGAGTTATTTTAATGTTTTTTTCATTTATTTTATTCTATTTTATCTTACGTATTGTTTTTTTACTTTTTTCATTCTTTTGCGACGGCCTACCTTCGGGGACATCTTCGTCATCGATGATTACTGCGAGCGCGAGCGAGCGATAACGCGAGGTGCGGTTACGAGCGATAACGTGAGATTGGGTGGGTAGAGAGCGATGTGACAGAAACGTGATTTTTTTATTATTTTTTTATTTATTTCAATAACATGTTTCATTTATTTGTTTCATTTATTTTTTTGACTTTTTTTCATTTCTGCGACGGCCACCCTTGGGGAACATCCTCGTCGTCGTCGATGGTCACTGCTTCTTGTTGATGATTGGTCGGCCCCTGATTGTTCGGCCCCTGATTGTGCGACTCGTCGCCGTCATTACCGTCTGCCCGGCGACGAACTGCGACCTCGGTCGCGTCCAAACGGGCGACGTCTCTGTACATCCCGCGTATCTTGCTTACAAACAGTCGAATTTGAAGACGAGATTTTTTCGCCAACGAGATTATAATGCCTCTGCACAAGAATAAAAATACAAATGCAATTAATAAATATGAAAAAAAGTTAAGTAATCGTATTACTATATACTTTGACATTTGTAAGTACTACTTACGTTCTCTCCAGCATGGTCGCGTCCTCGTCGACGCGTATTGTCAATTGGAGACAGGGAGGCACCTTCTCCGTGATATTTTTTAACCGCATTTCCAGTTGCCGCACAGCGTCGCACATATCTTCAACTTCCCTCGTAAGGGCCGCTGTTTGTATTTGCAGCATGTCGCAAATACTTTTCAAATGATTGAGTTTATCCATTTTTACTGCGCTTACAATAGTTGACGTGAGAACTGATGCAGATGGACTACACCCAGGTCTAGTCTCGGGTTCTTTATATATGGTAAAAAAAGAATATTGTGGTTAAAAAATATACTAAAAATAGCATTTTTGCATCGGAAAAAAATGCGTTTTATCAAACCGACTCATCCGCCAGAATCGACGCATTTTTCCCACTCGAAACCCCCGCCGCCACCCGTCCGCGCCCAGAAAGTGCATCGACAAAAGAAGGACATTGCGGTGAAAATAATCTATAATGAGAATAGCATCGAGGAAAAAATGTGCGTTTTATCGAACCGACTCATCCGTCGGAATCGTCGACGCGATTTTTTCCTCTCGAGACCCCCGCCGCCACCTATCCGCGCTATCGATAACGAGTATCCTCGCGAAAACATCGTACATCCGGTCCGCTCGTCGCGATCGCGCTCAAACCGCAACGCACCGTCATCGCAGTTCCACCGTCTCTCTCTCGCACTCTCGACGATGTGGCTCGCGCGCGTAATCGCGTTGACCGCATGTCTCATCGCCGTGAGATGCGTCAATATCACTGAGGAAAATTACGCGCTCGCGTTCGATTACCTGCAGAAATACGGATATCTGACCAAAGATGTGGACGCGGTTCCGGCTCAGAGACGAAACGACGTTCTTCGCAGAGCCATCGAGGATTTTCAGAAATACTACGATTTGCCCGGCGATGAAACGCTCGACGATAAAACGCTGGAAATGATGGGTAAATCGCGATGCGGTTTTCGAGATATCCTGAAGCACGGAACGAGAGCGAGTCTATCCAAATGGCCGAAGACGCACCTGACGTGGGATTTTTACCTAGCCACCGAGAGCGAGTTGAACACGGCGCAGGCCGCGTTCGACATGTGGTCGCAGCATTCGGCATTGACGTTCGAACGCTCCAGATTGAATCCCGACATTGTGATATCTTGGCGACGCTTACGTCACGGTAACATGAACGTCGAGGTAAGCAGCCCAAATTGCACGGACAAATTCAACGGTCCCGGCGGCGTGCTCGCCCACGCGTCTCTCCCGATGGACGAGGCGGGTTTCGTCTCCGAGGTGCACGTCGACGGAGACGAGTCGTGGCACATTTTTGTCAGTAAGAACCCCTCGGATACGTTCTCCCTTCATTACACGCTGACGCACGAGATCGGTCACTCTCTCGGACTGCTGCACAATAAGCGCAGGACTTCGGTGATGTTCGCGTTCACGCCCGACAAGCAATATCCGGTTAAGCTCGACAGATACGACATCGTTGACATTCAACGTTTGTACGACGAAAAAATGTCGAACGATCCTCCGCAGACACCGGCGCCGCCGCCGCCACCGCCGTCGCCGGATCTGTGCGCCCTTGATCGCGTGAACGCGATATTGATTGTGGAAAATCGAATGTACATCTCGTACAAGCATTACGTTTGGTCGTTCGATCTGGACGGTAGGACGTACAACGGACCTTTGGCCCTGTCAAATCACATGAGCTTTCTTCACGACAATTACACGCGCGTCATCCCCTCTTCCCCCATTTGCGTCATGACTATTTAGTGTGTGAGCCCCTACCGGGAATGAAGTTGGTCGTCCATGCACCGTGGGAATAGCGGAGGTGAATCCCGCCACCGCGTCGAGTCGTTCTCTGGTATGTGGGCAGGGAAATAAGGATTTTGCGTGCGCGCATGATGGCGATGATGGGGGGGGGGGGGGGGGGAGACTGGGAGAGAGCGACTTCCTTATGGGGTTAATTGATCTCCTCTTGTGATGGTGGGTATGTGTTTTTCACCCTTTTATGAAAAAGGAACGACGTTCCTTTGTCTTTCTTAGTGGATCCTCCCTCCCGGGAGGCGGGTTCCTGTTAGTCTGGTTCATATGCGTCGTGTACGTGTTTCTCGGGTGTGTGGACTCCCTCGAACGAGATGTTCCGTTCTGCCAATAAAGAGACCCCGTATGGTATGGCTGTGCGTCTTGGGGGCGTGTGAGGGGGGGGGGGGCTACGGCCTCCCACGTCACTTCCCCCGTAAGTGGCGTCGCAGTCATTATCATGGGGGTTCTCTGAGGCGGAGGCCGGGCGACCGGTGCATGTGGCCGTGCGCAAGCACCACTATGCGTCCGGGAACTCGACTAGAAACACTCTCTTTTCGCGGGATTGAAGCACCCCTGGATTGACCTTCCGTTGTGTCTAGTGCATTGTTTACGTGTGTTCGGGCGTCGTTTCGGCGCACGGACTTGTCTCGTCACGTGATGTCATACCTCCTGGTCTTCCGCGTGTCGTGACTGCGGTCCTGCGTGCTATGTTTAGGGGGAGAGTTTTTTAGTGGGTGCAAGCCCCACACTCCCCGGGGCCGGCCCCGGGGGCTAGTGCGCGAGGCATTTTTCTCTCCTTCACGGAAACAAAAAAAAAATTACACGCGCGTAACCGCCGCCTATCAATCACCGTCCGGTGATATCGTGGTGTTCGCGGATAATTTGGTGTACATAGTTCAATATCCGGAATTTACTCTGCGGCCAGATTGGCCGAAAACCTTGCAGGAACTCGGATTTCCCGCAAAGACGAAGATCAACGGAGCGGTGAACACCCACAGAGGACGTTCCTTCGTGTTGTTCAACGGTAACTCGGTGGGCGAGATAAACGAATGTGACCACAGAGTTGCCAGATTTACGCCTCTCGAAGCGACGTTTCCCGGAATACCGATCGGCGTTACGTCGATCTTCCGATACATCGACGGCAATCTGTACTTCACCACTCGGACGCAGTACTACAGATTCAACGAATTTACGAGGACCGTCACGGCGGCTGGAAAATTCGATCTGCGGATACTGAATATCGTCTGCCCTAAGGACGAACTGTTGCAACAGTTGCGCGATCTTCTAGATCGATTCGTACGCGTCAGCGATTTAACGTCACCGACGAGCGATTCGGACGACGACGAGGACGGCGTTCGGCTTTCCGACCAAAGGAAGTAGGGAAACTGCGCTATTCCCCACACCACACCACACCACATCACAGCACACATCGCGCGATATAAGTAAGAACTCTTTGTACTTATACCGATGTGTGCCGCCCAAAGCGTCAGTGCCGCATCGTCAGCCGAATACGACGCGTTGGAAAGAATAGAAAAACGAACGATATACCTACCACAGTGCAAAATGTTCTCGTCGCTGACCAATCGACCAATCGCCGAGGGATCTTTCTCCTCGCGAGACGGAATCGGAGGTGAACGAAAACGGCAAGAGACGCAGGATCGAATCGATGGACGATCGTCGTGAACATAATTATCATCGTCAGAGGTCCCGTTCCCAGCTCTCACCACCCAACAACGTCATTCGCGAGATCATCGTCATGGCTCCGGTGCGCGTCCTGACGACGCGTTATCCGCTGACGACGACTGGCCACAAATACTTAACCATTGGTATCACGATTAACCCACACAGCACATGACATCATTAGTATATACTGAGTACATACAGTACATACTGAGTATGTACTAGTACATACTAATGATATCATGTGCTGTATGGGAAGTCACCGTGGTACGGTATACCCTCGCCTTCGTACGTGGATATCGCCCTGGGAGATAAGCAAGGCAAGGAGATCTGTCTGACGGTCGACATGTGGAAAGGACTGGTCGAGCGCAAACACGACGTATTGGAGAGTCTGCGATCCAACCTCGTCGAGCCCGGAACCCGCTCCCCCGCGCCGATATCGATCGGAGACCTGACGCTGCGATTCGGATTGATAAACAACCTACCGATCTTGCGTATGGAGCTACCCAACGTGACTCGTCTGGCAATGTCGCTCACCACCGTGTATCTGCTGTACGATTTCCAATTTTGCGTCGATCGTGTCGTATCGGCGCTGAGCTCCGCAACCGAGGAGGTCGACGCGAAATTTTCCCACTATCGGGAGATAGCCCACAACGCTTGCAAGACGAGAACTTCGGTCAAGAATGCGATACGGAAGAGCGAACATTTCGATCCCAACAACATTATCGATTGCGAGATTGCCGCGCTCTGTTTCAGATCCTAATGTCACGACGAACATATTATATATATATTATATATAAATACACAAAAAATGTAATGCGCACGTCGACGTGTATATTTTTTATCTCGTCACAATAAAAAAAGACCGCTCGCACGTGTTCTCTCTCTTTCTTTCCCCCTTCTTCCCGATCTGTATACGTATCTCGATACGATCCCCCGCGCTCCGCTTACTTTACGATCACCGCGATTGCGTCATCCGCGATACGCGAAGAGACAGATTGAAACGACCCTCGAACCGAAACAACGAAGAACAAAGAAAGGTAATCGGAAAGATCCCGCGGAAAGAACGACCTTGAACGCGTTCGAACGCGATGCGTCGAAAAAAGAACGACCTTGAACACGTTCGAACGAGTTCGAACGCGTTCGCTCCTCTTTCGAAAAAAAATAAAACGTTTGATTTCCCTGCGCGGTCGATAACGCGATCGACGCTCCCCCTTTCGGGAGGATGAATCACGATTTTCGCCGTCGAGGCCGGGGGACCGGAAAACTGCGTCCGGTCCGCGAGGACGAAGAAGCGCGCGACGACGCGCACGGACAGTGCGCGCCCCGCCGCGATCGACGACGCTACCGTCGATAACGCGGGACCTCTTCCCCCCCCCCTCCCGACCCCCCTCGAGAGTACCCGAGTGCAGAAGTTCCCCCAACTTCTGCTCCCCCCCACCAACTGGTCGTCCCGTGCCCCCGTCGCCCATCTCTTATGGCGTTTCCCCCGCGGGGAACGCGCCCCCCCCGATCCCCCGCGGATATGCCTGGAGTCGAAGTATATATTATCTAGCTACTGAGACGTTTTATTTACGCTCTCATTCTACCGCTTGGCTTGCCTGCGTAGGGCCGTCATCGGGGCTGTCATCATCGTCTTCCGGCGGCATTGTCGTGTCGGCCTCGCTGCTCGACCCGCTTCCCGATTCACCGCCGCTGCGCTCTGGAATTGGCGTTGAGTAACGCATCTCCTTCTGGACCGCCTTTCGCTCCGCTTTTGTCCTAGGCGCCTCCTCTCCCCGACTCTGCTGCCTCGCAACCTTGTCATCCACTGTAGATAATGGCAATGCCGATGAAGCTGACCGAGTTCGCGATGTCGGCTTCAAGGTTACAGGTTAGGTTGTGACCGGACAAACGATGTTAATTGTTGAAAACTTTCTAAATAGCCACTTACTTGGGCTGAATTTACGGTCGCCACTGTATTTTTGCAAGAAATACAGAAAACTTCTGGAAACTGCGTTGCCCCGTCCTTCCTGCACAAGATGGCTGCCGTCTTCTACGCCGCGGACGTGTTCAAGGCCGTCGGCCACGCCCTTGGTATGCGAAACGTATTTGTCGAACGGTCGGATAGGATATGCACGGGGGTCGCGAATAATCACTTTTTTGATTATTATGAACAAAAACAACTTTATTCTCAGTCGTACAGCAATCTCAGAGTGGGTGCTGGAATTACGGCTAATACCGTTAAGCGCGTGGGATCTGTCGCGTATCGCGAAGTACTTTGCCGTATATATCTCGAATGCGTGTTACAAATTACAATAATCACACTAATCACGCTAGTGGACAAGGGGATAAGCACGCCGGGTTCGGTTGTATATGCGATGTTACGAAACGACTCTCTGTGAACGTGTTACCGCGCCGAAGGCTCACGACGAACTGTCCAGGAGAACCGTTGCTCGCTCCCCCACTTAATCTATGCGCACGCGTGGTGCGACGTGTCTCGGTGGGAATACCTACTTGCGCGCCGCTCAGGCCGGTGTATCGTACCGCAGGGTGTAGACGGTACGATCCCACTTGCACTTTCTGCTCGTTAATGCGCTGAGTCGATTTCTTGACTCAGCACCTGCACTAGTGAGATGCCACACATTTCCATGACGACGTGATCTGGCTTTCGCTCGTTCCACGTGCGTGAACCATTCACGTCGTCGCTCCGACGAATTCGCGTTACCGCGAACAAACACACTCGATTGAACACCGAGTGCGGAAGGAGTCACTCGATTTGCACCGAGTGACTCATAATAAGTCACAATGACGATCCACGAGTCTCAGATAAGTATATGGGTCGTTTTCAACCCTTTTCTAATCTAATCTTTCTTTTTCAGGTTCCAGGATCATCGTGGGATCGTCCCGTCTCGTCTGCAACGAGGTAAGTATAAAAGTGTAATAGAGTGTAATTAACATAAGTATAAAGAGTGTACGTAGTACAACTAAGGTGTAGGTATCGAAGGTGTATCAAAAGTACATAAAAGGTAAGTATAAAAGTGTACATCGAAGGAATCGGTATCGAAAGTGTAATAAAGTGTACGAAATACAAGTATGTAAAGTGTAGTAAAGTGTAAGGACGGTGTAGTCGTCAAAAGTGCATCAGAGTACCGCGAACATAGGTATAAAAGGTACAACTTGCTGCAACCTAGGCGTAAATGTGGAAGGTGTCGCAAAGTACAGCTGATATAGGTATGAAAAGGTGTAAAAGGTGTATCGACGTACAATGTTTCTGAAATTAACGCACGCATGAAAATAAGTGATTAAATAAATAATACGACAGGGAATAATGTAGAATAGATATAAAACACGGCTGGAACGCGCAAGTACGAAATCTCGCTCTTTAACAGGTACAGTGACGAGCATAAATGAGTTCCGTTACCCGGTGAGCTACGGTGCAGAGCGGTGCAGATAAGCGCGCTACCTCTAGGTCGGTTACCGACCTACTTACAGTCACGGTCGATAAAAGGTTCAAATACAGAACCGCGAACGCGTAAAAATCACGCTGTATTGCTCGCGCGTGCATTTGATTAAAAGAACATTTTTAATACAATTTGATACACACAATTAATATTTATTACATACAATATAACAATCATAGGTGATTATGTAATTATAATTGTATTATGCATCTGCAACTATTATTCCACCGACTAAGTATGTGTTTACTGGAATAATATAATTATCGATAATATGATAATTATAATTACAACACAATTACCTATAATTATTCTATTGCATATGAAAAATTGTTTCGCGATATTTTATAATTTTTACGATGTCGTATTATTTTCAGCATCTTATTTATAAGTAAATAAAATATTATAATTAAAAGCTAAGTAATGTTACGGCCGATATTCCGAGCAATATTAATTAATTAGGGTATTAATAAAAAGCTATATATACATTTTGAATTATACTATAATTATCGAGTCAACGTTTCGACCTACTTGGTCTTTCTCAGGGTATTACATTCAAACTTACAAGTAATATAAATAAAAATAATTATAACTGTTAGAGTTCACATTATCAACACTGAAAATTATAGTCATCGCCGATGGAACGATTACGACACGCAAAAAAAATAAAGTCAAAGCCAACTTCGAATTAAACGCCGTCACAGACCACATAATTACAATAATTGTTACCGATTGCAATAAATCCTGATCTGAGTTGCAGCTGACGGAGATGCTAATTTCGTGCATTTTCTGTATATTTTAAAAGGGGCAGTCCTCTGTATAATCCTGGTATCAGCCATGCTCAACGTCGGAAATTGTCATGTCCAATATTAAATGGAAGTAGAGATCGGTTTTGCGTCAAGAATCTTTTAAAATATAAAGAAAATGCACGAAATTAGCATCTCCGTCAACTGCAACTCATTGTCAGTGAAGTTAATTCTATCTCTACTGAAACTAATGTATATTGGACAAGGATCAAATGTAAATGTTGCAATTGTTGTTTAAATGAGTCTTTATTACTATTTTAGACCTTCTCGGTCCTTGCTATGTGTTTAAGTGTACAAAGTGTACTGTGGTGCAACAGGGTGTATATGTGTCTTATTATCTAAACTCGCCGCTGTCACAAACTCGAAATAATATTTATCTAAAAGTCTCGAATCACTCGAATCTATAAAAAAGAACATGAAATAAACTCAAATATCGACTCTTTGTCGTAACTACTATAAAATTCGTATTAAACGCTTTCTCGCGCACTTAGAACTAAATCACACAAAATTATGCTGTAAAAAATATAAAAACATGCAAAGAAATGGAGTAATTAATAGAAAGTGGTCTCTTTTGTTTAACTATCGAGACCTTTGGCTTCGTCGCCGGCCCTCTGCTTCGTGGGCTGTTCCTTGTCCGTCTGCACCACCTCCTCCGTTTGGACCTCTGGCACGTCGTCGAAGAGCTCCTCAGCCAGGATCCTCTCGTATTCCGGACTCTCGTCGTCCTCTGGAATCGTATTTTGGCCAACTGTTCCCTCAGCCGGCTCCACTCCTCGCTCGTACTGCTCCTGCGTCTGCTCCTGCGTCAGGGAAGTGTAGCACCCCCTCTGATCTTCCTCTCGGCTCATCGCCGGAACCGGAGGCTTGCCCTGCGGTTCCAAGGTTAGGTTGTGACCGGACGGAGGATTGTCACACAACCCGCCCGAATATCAATTAATATCACGGTCGCCACTCGATTTTACCCTATGCCCATCGAGAAAGATGATAATATTCAAGACTAACCGTTTCGCTGTGTTTCGTGCTCTGCCGAGATACCCTCGGGACACGAATGAATGCCGGGACTACCCTGTCCAGGGCGCGGGGTAAGAGCCGAGGAGTGAGCGAGGAGATGTTTTAGAGAACGCACACCCTTGATGTGTGATTAACAAGCACCATTTATTATAGTTTAATATACAGTTCTCGCACTCTCGCGCACTCGAGCGGGCTGAGTCCTCGCGGAAATGTCGGGCGGAAATCTTGAGTCGCTCGGTTTCTCTGCGTGGCTCGCGGAACGGAAATCTTGAAGAGCGATGACTGATCGGAGATCTTGCACGCGATCGACGGATATCTTGCTCGCGCGGCAGACGAGCGACCGCGAACACGGGAACGTGCGAGAGGCTCAGGCTCACTCTGATGACTCGGGAACGCGATAGCGGACATGAATGTTACACGAGATCACAGTAATACGAGGCGCGGCAGAGCCGCGTTAACAATGTACGGCGCGGCACGACAAGATGGCCGCGAGCGGGGTCGATATCGGGATCGAACTCCCGTCGTTGATTTTATGAGATTTGATCGACAAAAATCTCACGCTCGGTGATCACGACGCTCTAGAAAGCACTCGCGAAAACCGTAGTCGCATTGTGTGACGGTTTCGCCGTCGACACGAGTCTTTCGCCAAGGCTCACGCTCCCGCACGCGGGGATCACGTGATCCGTATGTATGCGTCGACCCGTCGTATTACGGGCGACGGAAATTCGGGAAACGAGATGTTTCGCGCGACGACCAATCGAGCGGGTGCAGATCGCGACGAAACTTGTGCGCCCGATGCAATCCTTCGTACGGAGGCACGGAGCGTACCCACTTTACGGAACTCGCACGCGGATTATCGACGCGCGCGACGAACCCGGTGCTCTCTGTGTTCACGTGAACGGACAGGCGATCTGAAATGTCTCACGCGGCGACATAGCGGGTGCGGCTCGCGCTGAGACTATACGATCTTCGCACAGTTACTTCCGGCACTCCCGATAATATAATTGCCATGAACGACCGGCTCGACTTTCTCCTTAGCGAGGCAGAAAATGAAGAGAGCGCGGATCGATATCGATCATCCCTCGTCCCGATAGGAGACCAGTAGGGTAATAGTGAGAGTTCTCTATCGGGTGCTCCGAGGGGGGAGCGGGGCGGGGGGGGGGGGAGAACTCGATGGCGAGGGGGTCCTAGGGAAGAGGGGATCAGGGTTTCGGCGAGC
The DNA here is from genome assembly GCA_035220575.1 of Temnothorax rugatulus. NCBI lineage: Eukaryota > Metazoa > Arthropoda > Insecta > Hymenoptera > Formicidae > Temnothorax > Temnothorax rugatulus. The sequence goes on from JASTWL010001264.1 coordinate 18,458, forward strand.
GCGTCGGGACATGTTCTTATAAACAAATGTCACCTCGCGTCGATGTTCGGCCGATAGTATTTATAAACACATATCACTTCACACTTCAGATGCGAGCGAGCGCCTATGACAGGCGGCTATAATTTATGACCTGCGAGTGGCGTGACGCCGCGGTCCCTTTCACTTTTCTATTTAGAAAGAGTTATTAAGCGCGGAGGGGGGGGGCATTAGGGTATCGACGAACGTCGATGACAAAATTTATAAACGAATATCATCTCGCACTGCAGATGCGAGCATCGATGGTCGATACTTGACCAAAAATTCTAGACGATTCAACCGTCGCGGTCTCTCCTCTTTATTTTTCTTTTGAGGAAGAGCCGCTTATCGGGGTTTCGTGGTGCCATTCGGTTATGGGATGTCGCGTGTTACAAAGGCGAGCGCCGATGACAGGCTGCTAGATTTTATAAACACTAGACAGCATAAGCGCAGCAACGCGACTCAATTTCTATGGGTATCGACGAACGTCGATGACAGAATTTATAAACGAATATCATCTCGCACTGCAGATGCGAGCATCGATGGTCGACATAGGTACTCAACCAAAAATTTTAGGCGATTCAACCGTCGCGGTCTCTTCTCTTTATTTTTCTTTCGAGGAAGAGCCGCTTATCGGGGTTTCGTGGCGCCGCGTGTTACAAAGGCGAGCGCCGATGACAGACTGCTAGATTTTATAAACACTAGACGGCATAAGCACAGCAACGCGACTCAATATCTATGGGAGATATTGTTTCTCTGCAGTGCATGCACACCATGCACTAAAACAGAAGAAACGATACGCGATGCTCTAGTTGGAACGAGAGGAAAAGGCGATAGAAAAAAGTATATAAGGAAGAATGAAGCGAGTCAAAATCACAGTCTGTGATTTGAAAGTCTACGCATCGGTATATCGATTGAAAAAAGTATAGCGGTTATTTTTGCATTTTTGTGCCGAGTATTCAATACAGAGGAAACATGGAACTTCTCGATGAAACGGAACGCGACCTGAGGGAAGGAACCAACAAAATCGCTACCTTGGGCGAATATTTTGCATGGAAACAGCGATGCGAGAAGTTTATTGAGCAGCTCGAAGAAGACTGTCGTTCCAAACGTCCGCGGCTCTCAGACGGTTCTCAGACTGTCGGAAACAGGTCATCTTTAGTGGCAAGAATCGCGCGACTCGAAGGTGCGAAGACTCTATTACAGAGACGGTTCGTACATATCGGTGGTGAGTACGCGGCGGGCAGTAGTAGTGACGATAACGCGGAAAGACTCGTGTGGCGAGAGATTGATACCGCGTTCGAAAACCGTGTATTGACCGGTGCAGTGATAAATACCAATTACATCGAACCGCGACAATTTCTCGAAGATGCTAGAGACATCGTGCTCGATCATGTGTGGAACGTCATGCAAAGACACGCAAGTGTAAAGATAAACACTGTGTTCAACGGCGAGTTTGTGACGGGTGACATACGTGCGAACAAAAGTATCAACACGAGAAACTGCGAAATCTTTCGTTCGTCCGATCGGTCCGATCTGCGCGAGTGGTACGAGCGACACGTTATCGAGCCTACTTTATCGTCCCTCGAAGAGTTTCAGGAACGCGACAGCGGGTGGGCGTTGTCGCGTATACTCAATTTGACAGTGAACGTGAACAAGTACAATCCTTTGCGCGCGGGATGTTACATCAATTTACCGCGAGAAATTAAATTGAAAAAAGCTGTGATCAACGTGCAATCTATGGACAATGCGTGCTTCGCGTGGTCAGTGGTCGCCGCGCTGTATCCTGTCAAGGTCAATAATAATCGGGAATCCTCGTACCCTCATTATACAACAGTATTAAATTTAAAAGGCATTGAATTTCCAATGACGTTGAGTCAAATTAAAAAGTTCGAACGACTCAACGACGTGTCGATCAACGTATATACCATCGAGGGAGAGAAGACGCCAACCGTTCTCCCGATACGGCTCACCGACCGAAAGAGAGAAAAGCACGTAAATCTGCTGTACGTACAGGACCCGCGAAACGACAACGTGGGACATTTTGCGTGGATAAAAAATCTATCCCGCCTCGTGAGCTCGCAATTGAGCAGGTACCATGGTCGGAAATACTTTTGCGATCGGTGAGTACTTATACTCCTTTTAATAAAATTATAAAAATATTTTATTTTTTTATTTAATAATTTACAAAAATTGTTTTTCTTTTTTGCAGATGTTTCTTATTATTTTAGTTCGAGCGAGAAATTGGAAGCCCATGGTGTAGACTGTCGAGAGATAAACTGTGCCATCCGACTACCGAGCGAGGACGACAAGTGGCTGAGTTTCAAGAATCACAGCAGGAAGGAACGACTTCCATATGTCGTGTACGCCGACCTGGAATGGTGTACCCTCGAGAAGACGGATGCAGATCCGACAACGTCCACGTTCAAGTCTCAACATCATCAGGTATTTAGCATAGGATACTACGTGCGGTGCTCGTACGACGACTCGTTATCCGCGTATCGATTTCGTCACGATAAAGATTGCGTCGCGTGGTTCGCCGAGGAACTAAGACGTTTGGCACACAACGTAAAGACTATCTTGTCCGCTAATATACCCATGACAGATTTTACGCGAGACGAGTGGGAGATATTTCGGAGCGCGGCGCACCGTCACGTGTGCGAAAAACCGTTCAAACCAGACGACGTGCGAGTACGCGATCACTGTCACTTGACCGGCCGTTATAGAGGTCCCGCGCATTCCAACTGTAATTTAAATTATAAAGATTCGCATTGCATTCCAGTAGTATTTCATAATTTATCGGGCTACGACGCGCATTTCATTATCACGGAAATAGCTACAGCGTACGAAGGACGTGTAGAATTACTTCTAATCACGAAAGAAAAATACATTTCGTTTACGAAAAACGTTTAAAGCACCCAAGACAATGATAAGAAAACATGCGTCAAATTGCGATTTATCGATTCATACAAATTTCTCACCGCTAGTCTCGACAAATTGGCATCTTATCTCAGCAAGGATAAACTGCAAATATTACAACGCGAATTTTGTGAATTATCCGCAGAAAATTTTGATTTGCTGACGCGAAAAGGCGTATTTCCGTACGAGTACATTGACTGCGTTGAAAAGTTGGAGGACTCGTGTTTACCATCGCGCGACTCGTTTTACAGTTCATTGACAGGTGACACCGTATCCGAGAGCGATTACGAGCACGTCGCGAACGTCTGGCGACAGTTCTCCGTTCGAACCTTGGGCGAATACAGCGATTTATATCTCAAAACCGATGTCTTGCTATTGGCCGATATCTTTGAAAATTTTCGCGACAGTTGTATCGCGAGTTATGGACTCGATCCGGCGTATTATTACACTCTACCGGGTTTTACGTGGGACGCTATGTTGAAGCATACGCGTATCAATTTCGAACTGCTCACCGACATTGACATGGTCATGTTCATCGAACGCGGTATACGCGGCGGTTTGAGTCAATGTTCCGGCAGATACGCGCGGGCTAATAACAGGTACATGCAATCTTACGATTCATCGAAACCATCGTCGTACCTGATGTATTTCGATGTAAACAACTTGTACGGCTGGGCGATGTGTCAACCATTACCCTATGCAGATTTTCGATGGGTCAAAGACGTCTCGAATTTCGAGTTTAGCACGATCGCTTTGAATTCGCCCACGGGTTACATTCTCGAAGTCGATCTAGAGTATCCGCAGAATAAACACGACGCGTACGCCGTCCTACCGTTCTGTCCTACGCGCGATAAACCACCCGGCAAACGGCAGGAAAAACTTCTCGCCACGCTGTACGATAAGAAGCGTTATGTCATACATTACCGCAACCTACAGCAATGCACGCGCCACGGCCTTCGCGTCACAAAAATTTATCGCGTATTACAATTCGCGGTAAATCTGAAGAAGAGCTCCCTCCTCACCAATTTCGCTGAATTTAGGCTTAATCGACGCGTTTTTGCACAAAACGAACGAATCTGGCAGAAAAAAGCCCCGCTCTGCCCCGCGAAGCGAGATATTAACTGTTAAAGTTGACGACTATCAGGTTATGAGACCTGTCATACCGACGCGATGTAGCGACTACGGACATGCTCCGCGACCACATGCGCGCATGTCCCGTGGTCACGTGATGTACTTGAGCGCTCAACCTCAATGACATATATCATATATTGTTCTGTGCAATTCCAAAATATTTATAATGCCATATTCAGTAGAGCAATTAAATAGTAATCCGTGGCTAGCGGTTCAGGATGTTGTTGGCGATGCAAAAACATGGCCCAAATTCATCCGAAAAATGTTTTGGGATAAAAATCTGAAAGATCACAATAGAATGATCCTTGTCAATTTTTCATATCTAAATGCAGTATCCGAAGATTTTTTGCACGATATATTAACTTTTACGTAGAAAAATGCGTATACAGCGGAAAGGAAACGCAATATTAAGGATAGATTTAGTTATTTAAATCACGAGGTAATTGTTTTAATTTCAATTGATAACTATATATCAAATAAGTATTAATTATGTTTTTTATAATTTGTAGCAATTCGGACATATTCGACGCAGCCGTGTATACAGTTATCACGTTTATTTTAAGGAAATGTTAGATCTCAACTTTAATCCAATTAATAAATAATAAAATTTAATATATTGTTTTCAAGTTTGTGGTTTTGATTACAACAGAGAATATTTTGGAACACAAATTATTTCTGTTACAGATATTAAGCGTTGAAGTTAACGAAACAGAAATAAAATTGTTAAAGCAGAGAATAGTTGGTATATGAAAAGTTCATATTTACATGTACTTTTCATATACCAACTATTCTCTGCTTTAACAAATTATTTCTGTTACAAATATTAAGCGTTTAAGTTAACGAAACATAAATAATTTGTTAAAGCAGAGAATAGTTGGTATATGAAAAGTTCATATTTACATGTACTTTTCATATACCAACTATTCTCTGCTTTAACAAATTATTTCTGTTACAGTTATTAAGCGTTTAAGTTAACAAAACATAAATAATTTGTCAAAGCAAAGAATAGTTGGTATGTGAAAAGTACACATAAATATGTACTTTTCATATATCAACTATTCTCTGCTTTAACAAATTATTTATGTTACAGATATTAAGCGTTGAGGTTAACGAAACACAGTAATATGATTATTAATGGATATATCGAGCCTTATTTAATAAAAGAAATACAGTGTCCAAATAATAATTCTCTTTACTTATTTAATCAAGCATCATTTAATTGCTAAAGAAATACAGTGTTCAAAATGTGGTAATAAATTAATAATTGATACAAGTAAGCTCAGATTTCGATGCCGAAAAACATATTATGAAAAGAATTCCAGCAAAAAAAGATGTAAAAAACAATGTATGTTTCAAACAAGTGTAAAATGTGATACGTGGTTTAGCAAATATTCATTTTAAGTTGTAGCACTTGTAGAAGCCTCCGGCTCTGAGATATCTGCTTCATCATGGATCTTCGGTGGATACAGTTCCGCAATGGTACAGAAAAAACTGCTCAAACGGTCTTCGTAATCATGAACGCGTTTGAAGAGATGTTCTGCTAAATATCCCACTAAGTGTGAAGTACGTGTTCCGTACCGTGGGATATTAGCTCTTACCTCTCTCCAAACGCGTTCTATGTGCTGGGTGTGGGCTCCTAAAAATTAAAAAAACTGTCAATACATTTATGCAACATTTCTTTATTTTTTTTATCTTAAATATATTATAGTTAAACCCAAACATTTGTAAAACTATTTAAAGTTTATATTTACCGGTATCTGGGTCAATGAAATTCATGGAATGATTAACTGTCAGATGTTGGAAGTCTTCATTGTTTAAACAATTGTAAGACTTCCAACAATCTGACATTATCGTCGTCCCAGATAGGATCCACTCTTTGATAATTTCCAGCAAAGTTTTTTCTGTACGATCAGGAACTGGCACAAGAAATATTTTTCTTGATTCGCGTTCGTATCCACCGAAGATCCATTTCCCTTCGATAATTCGGCCACGGTTGTATTTTCTTTTGCCGATTTTGGCTTCGTCAATTTCAACAATTTTACCAAGCCCTCCAAGTTTGGTCGAATTTTTTTTGGCCCAGTATATGCAAACCTATATCATTTTTAAATAAATTTACTAAATATACATTTAACATATTTATATTTAATGTATTAAATGTATCAAATTATACTTACTTCTCGGCAAAAAGAAACCCAATCAATAACCGAATGATCGGAAAGTTGTAGCTCAGTGCACAAAAATTGATGTCGTGGAGGCCGTAACATAATAAAATATGCTGTTAGTCGGCATACTGTTTCCAAACTTAATTTTGCTTTGTAAAACCACGTATCACATTTTGCACTTGTTTGGAACATACATTGTTTTTTACATCTTTTTTTGCTGGAATTCTTTTCATAATATGTTTTTCGGCATCGAAATCTGAGCTTACTTGTATCAATTATTAATTTATTACCACATTTTGGACACTGTATTTCTTTAGCAATTAAATGATGCTCGATTAAATAAGTAATTAAATTTTCTTTGTTATGAGTTACTGCGAGAAACTCGTGCAGTCGCATTGTGTTGACAGTTAGACTCGTAAGATTAAAACAAAAGAGAATTAACATTTGAAATAATTGAAATTGTGTTACTTACCAAGCAGACAGTTGTCACGTGACCTTCTTTTGCATGCGCGTGCGGCTACGGAGCATGCGCATGTGGCCGCAGGGCATGTTCGTGGTCGCTACCAGTCGCTACATCGCGTCGGTATGACAGGTCTCATAACCTGACAGTCGTCAACTTTAACAGTTAATATCTCGCTTCGCGGGGCAGAGCGGGGCTTTTTTCTGCCAGATTCGTTCGTTTTGTGCAAAAACGCGTCGATTAAGCCTAAATTCAGCGAAATCGGTGAGGAGGGAGCTCTCCTTCAGATTTACCCAATTCGCTCAATCTCCATGGCTTCGCGCTTACATCGAACTTAATACAAAATTTAGAACACTGGCCAAAAACGATTTCGAGAAAAATTTGTATAAATTGATGAACAACGCGGTTTTCGGGAAAACAATGGAGAACGTTCGAAATCACGTTGATGCAAAATTATTAACAAAGTGGGAAGGTAGATACGGCGCGGAGGCACTGATCTTGAAACCAAATTTTCACAGCAGGAGCGTTTTTTTCGGAAAATCTGATAGCCGTTGAACTGCGAAAACTCGAGGTTAAATTTGACAAACCTATTTACGTCGGCATGTGCATTCTCGACGTATCGAAAGTATCTGTTGTACGAATTTCATCACAAGTACATGCTACCGTTGTATCGCGACAAGTGTAGAATTATGTATACCGATACGGACAGTCTGATATATCACATAGAGTGCGAAGATGTGTACAAGAACCAGTGATCGGCAAAAATTCTGTTTTTAGTAATGATATCGGCGGTTATTTTTAATTAATCAAAAATAAAAAATTTGAATGTTTTTAATTTTAATTAACAAAAAATTGGTAATTAATGAAATACTAAGCTCTTAATTTAAAATAATTATTAATTAATTGAAAATGTAATACTCTGTTTGAAAAATTAATAAATAATCGGAAATATATTGCTTATAATTTAAAAATTGGCAATTATATAAAATAAATTATCAATTTTTAAAAAAATTACTCATTTAGAAAAAAATATTTTTAATTTTTTGAAAAATTAGTAATTTTTAAAAAGTAAATTTTTGAACAATTAGTAGATAATTATAAGAAAATATATTACTAATTTTTTAGAAAATTAGCATTTATTAATTTGTAAAGTATTCGTTTTTAAAAGTATATTAGTTGCAGTAGAAAAGAAACGATGACGTTAAGCGTTAACTATACTAAATAATTTTTTCATACTGAAAATTCGTGTCTTTTGGGAAAATTGCAATTACTAGATAAACTATAATTCGACGATGGTCTCTTGCTCTCTCTTAAGACCATCGCACACAAAATTGCATAGGGCCAGAGCACAAAGATTGTCGTAACCGTTTACGACTCTGTCGTAAGTCAACGCACAAGGATTGACGTTAGCCTATGTCGTATCCATCGTGTCGCATGCGCGACGGATACGACATACGCTAACGTCAATCTTTGTGCGTTGACTTGCGACACCGGCTTATGACTTACGACAGAGTCGTAAACGGTTACGACAATCTTTGTGCTCTGGCCCATAGGCTGCATAAGCATAGCATAAGACCGCATAAGACTGGACCAATGAACATCTTATCTAAATTAATATGGCGACTTTATGCTGGATGCTCATTGGTTTAGCGGTCTTATGCTACGCTTATGCAAAGCTATGCATTTTGTGTGCGATGGCCTCTAAACAGTAGGGCTGCGTTCAGAAATTCAACCTGGGTAACTCTAAGCTATAGTTTACGTCATGTATACTATAGCATTAGAGTTACCTAGGTACGCCTAGGCGTAATTCCTGAACGCACCCTAAATAACGCGACGATGTCTGCGCATGCGCATTGCGGACGATTAGAATCCACTACCTTTCTCTCTCGCATGATGTTGGACACAGGCTCGATGCTCAATTCCCCTTATTAATAAAATAATATATATTCTAAGGTTGAGAAACTCAAGGAAAGCGTGTAAAGGTGTATGTTTGTATAAATAATTAATTAATGTGCAATACTTGAATACAGTGAATAAATTAACAGTGCAATATTTGAATATAATTTAGAATAATTACACAGGCACACCAAAAAAAAAAGTTGGATGTTCGCTAGACTACACCACCATACCTATATGTTTTTGGCATCGCTGAATCCGAATCCGTTGTCCGTTTTACCCCATCACGTCAGGTTTTGTCCCTAACCTCAAAAAATATCTTAAAAACGCTAAAACGGCTCTTTTGGCGTTTAGCAGACAACGGATTCGGATTCAGCGATCCCAAAAACATATAAATATGATGGTCATGCTTTATTTCTCAACATGAAAAAGGCCGTTTTAGCGATTCTGAGATTTTTTTTTAGGTTAGGGACGAAACCTGACGTGATGGGGTAAGTTAATGAACTTGTGATGAAAAAAATGTGTTGTACTTTTCAAGTGAGTAATAGGTTTTTGAAGTTTTCTAGGTGCCATAGTGATACAGAAAAACCCGCGTGTTAGGGCGAATTTTTTTGGTTAGGGGCGAATGGTGACGTGATGGCGTTTAACAGACAACGGATTCGGATTCAGCGATCCCAAAAACATATAAATATGGTGGTCATGCTTTATTTCTCAACATGAAAAGGGCTGTTTTAGCGATTCTGAGATATTTTTTGAGGTTAGGGACAAAACCTGACGTGATGGGGTAAAACGGACAACGGATTCGGATTCAGCGATGCCAAAAACATATAGGTATGGTGGTGTAGTCTAGCGAACATCCAACTTTTTTTTTTGGTGTGCCTGTGTTATTTACGATTGTTTGTGTAGAGCTATATGTAAAATGTCGAGTGACGAAAACCTGATAACCTCGAGCCAGGATTCTCCTAACCAAGAAATTAGAGAAGAAGTTAGAGAGACTCCAGTAGTATTAGGTGTTGTGCAAAATGTAGAGAAAATTAAAAGAGAATTATTAAAAGAGTGCAATCGTCGTGCGTACCTTGATGGTACATACTTTTCACCTGATTTAGATAAATCATCTCTCATTGGCACGATAGTTGGCATATGCCAATTATGTAAGAGAGAAAATAATAAATTTCATACCATCAACGGTTCACTGAAGATTCCCTCGAACTACGTGTCACACATTAAGGTAAAAATTTTGCTTTATACTTTTATCTTTTTATACTACGAGATGAACTATACGTGCTTCGCACGCTTCACTTTACTCCAACACAGCAATTATAATTTAATCATAATAATAATTATAAACAAACAATTGTGAATTTTCATTTTATGTGTCCATATTCATATTTGTCTTTTATTCAGATAATTCTTGCTATAAATAATTTTAACCCTTTCTAACTTGACGTTAGTTACGCAGAAAAACTTTGAAATATCTCCAATACGTCTTTAAATATTCGTATGTTACAACTTCGTAAATTATAACGCAACAATGATATGCATAACCAATATGTTTATTTTTATTGAATATTGCCAGACGAATTAAAGATGTACGATCACAGTAGTGGGAACTTTATGGGTGTTAACGGTCAAAAATAAACTCATTCACACTTTTCTTAAGTACAATTTTAACAATATATGGCTTTTTATGTCTTAAAACAGTAAATTAATGTTGTAAGTTTGGAAATTATAGTTTTTTGTTCCATTATTTTTGGTAAATTGTAACAAAAATCATTGATATGTTTTTAAATTACTGATTTATTAAATTTATTGATGCCGTAAAAAAAATACCGATAAAAAGTGTTTATAATTGCAAGATTTAATTTTTGTAACAATTTTATACTTCCTTTTAGAAAGTTCACAAACACAAGCGTGACGAATATGAAGAATATGCTCAACAAAAAAAGATAAAAGTTATTCATGAAGCCGAGCAGTATAAGACGTATTGTCATTTTTCTCAGGCACAGTTTGAGGACAACGTGATAAATTACATTCTAGAAAACATCGTTCCTTTCAGCACTGTGGAGTCGAAATCATTTAGAAAAATATTTGATGGTAATTGATTCTTACAAATTATTATTTCGAGAATTAACTAATAAATAGAATTTATAGTTATAATTTTTTATAGATATGGAAATTAAAAAAGGTGGCAAACGTCTTGCTCATCTATCTGCTCGAACTGTCGAACGTAGGATACACAAAACATTTAAAGAGAACATTTCTTCTATTAAAAAAATGATTAGTGAAGCTGAAAACGTTTGTACGACAGCAGATGTGTGGTCTTGTCAAAGTCGACGATTTTTAGGAATGACTGTTCATTGGGTAAGATAAATAATTTTAATTCTCTATTACTTTTATATAATATTTATATATTATGTCATTTTATAATTTTTATTATGGGATTTTATAAATTTTTATTAATTGGTTTAAAGATTGACAAGCAAACGATGGAACGTAAATCATATGCAATAGCATGTCGAAGATTTAGTGGGACACATTCATACGATAGAATCGCTCGTTTCATTGAAGATATCCATACTTCATTTGGAATTAATAAAAATAAGATAATTGCCACAGTAACAGACAACGGATCGAATTTCGTGAAAGCGTTTCGCGAATTTGGAGTCAATTTAGGTGACTCATTTTTTTCCGGTAAATATCAAAATGTCTACATTTATAATTGATGATAGTCTTTATAGATAAATGTATCCCTCCCCCCTCTAAAATTAGCTCTCAATACTTAATTTTGTTTGCTGTACTTTTACATTTGAAAATTTCGACAAACTTATGTAAGCTTACACTCGACTTTTTACAATTTAAAATTTTTTTAATAATTTACTCATTATTTGGTTATAATTTGACCATTTATAATGTGTATTTTTTTATTTTAATTAAAAGAAATGACAATGACTGATTTATTGATTACAAAATATTTTCCATGGATTTTATAAGAATATATCTATTCTCTTTTTTATACACTAGTAGAGTTATAATTTTCTTCTCTATTTCATTTAGTTGAATATTTTGTGTTTGGACATTTACAGAAGAAATTTCTGATGACGAAGAGGTTGGTACTAATTTTGAGACAGAATTAGAAAACGAAGAGCATGCTGAACTCGAATTATTTGAAGAGAAACCTAATGATTATTCAGAAGAAATATTACCACAGCATTTTCGTTGTGCTAGCCATACTTTGAATCTTTTGGCTACAAGTGACGTAATTTCGCTCATAAAATCATCAAAAGAATTGAATTCAGCTTACACTCAGATGATTGAACGTTGTAATGAGCTATGGAATTTGCAACTTTCTCCAAAAAAATATGAAAAACTAAAAGAAGTTCTTGGTCAGAGTTTGAAAAGGCCAGTGATAACCCGTTGGAACTCGTTATATCGTGCATTATTGCAGATTTTTGGCTTAAAAGTGAAAATATTGACTAATATTGACGAGTTGGGTATAAATAAGCCACTTGATGAAATCGATTTTAGGTAAGAAAAATTTTTGTTTTTACTTAAATTTACTCTTGTTACTTACTTTTGTGAACTTTTTTTCTTAAGATAAAGATATCTAGGTTCATGTCCATTAATTTTTTTTATTTGACTGGAGGTTAATATATTTAGTTTTTAAAAATTTTTACAATTTGAGTTAAGAAATTGAATTTCACTTGAGAAACTGAAGCATTGTTAAATTATTATTTTACAGATTTATGGAAGAATATCTTCATTGTAATAGACCTCTCGCTGAGGCTATTGACATTTTACAAGGTGAAAAAGTCGCTAGCTACGGATACCTGCTTCCCACACTCATATCCGTCAGGAATAAATTACTGGCTTGTCAAAAAATAAATTTACAATTTTGTAAAAAGTTAGTGTTTGGATTATTGAAAAGTTTGCAGTTGCGCTTTAAGCCAATTTTTGATGTTGAAAATGAAGGACGGATTAGCGCTGTAGCAGCAGCTTCACATCCTAAATTTAAATTGAACTGGCTCAATTGTTTAAGTCGCTCAGCGCAAGTAAATGTTACGGTAGCAATAAAAGAAGGACTTACTTCTGTGTCGAGTAGAGTTGAAGATAAGAAAAAAGATGATAGTGTAGCTGAGGATGATTTTTTTGACTTTACATGTGATTATGATACACCTGATGTAGTCGAAACTTTTGGAGCCTCTAATGTAGAAGCAATATTTCAGAAATTTAGTACTGAAAGTAGGAATGATATCGAATTACTTAATTTATATCCTATTGTTAAGGAAGTTTTTCTCAAATTTAATACACCTTTACCATCCTCTGCACCAGTAGAAAGACTTTTTAGTTACGCTACAATGTTCAATTTACCTAAATTTAATAAATTAACTGATGAGAATTTTGAATTAAGAGTAATTATGAAGTGTAATTTCGCTAAAAAAAAAGAAAGTATTATCTACTTAGAAAACACGTGATTTTCTTAAATAATTTGGGCATATTTAAGGCTCCTGGGTACTCGTCACGGCCATGTTGGAATGTGAGAAAGAAGCGAGAAATGACACGTTGAAAATTCTTGCGTAGTATTTCCAAATAAAAAGATATTTGCTTAAAATAACACTACAGATCACTTCAGCACATTTCAAAAATACGTCGAGTTGAGCTTAAGTCTACTCCTTTCCCTTGACAGTTAATAAACAGCCGTAAAACGAATGTGATACGATGCAGGCTTGTGCGCAGGCGCATGACTAGATTTCGTATTACATTCATTTTACGGCTGTTTATTAACTGTCAAGGGAAAGGGGTAGAGTTAACTCCAACTCGGCGTATTTTCGAAGTGTGCTGAAGTGATCTGTAGTGTTATTTTAAGCAAATATCTTTTTATTTGGAAATACTACGCAAGAATTTTCAACGTGTTAATTCTCAATATTTCTCGCTTATTCTCCATTGGAGACAGTTCTTATTTCTACCGCGACGGTACGTCGCCACCGTCAACGCGGAGTTCTCGGCTCAGGGACCAGGAGCCTTAAAGAGTATTACATCAATGAGGGATGATAAATAATCTTGATTGAAAACTTCTTGGAGAATAAATACGCTGTATCTGCTGATACGTTTATACAATATTAATATGTAAGTAATAGTTAATAAATTATTCTTGTAAGTCAAATATGTACACATTTATTACCGTGTTGACTGATTTAATAATAACTGTGTGATAACATAAATATAATTTTTTAATTATTGACTTCGCTTTATTTAGTACTTCTGAATATAAAATTGAAACTTCGAATACATTCATATGTTTACAAAAATTGTATGTTATATGCACACTCAAAGGGAAGGAAAATTTAAGAACAACAGCTTATACTCATTAATATAATCTAATAAATATATATCGACTAGGTTAATTAATAGATATATTTTCTCACAATTTTCTCACAAATCTTCACAATTATTTTTTAGTTGTTCAAAGAATGTTGGCATTCTTAAAACAATTTTTCGCTTTATCATTAATGTGTAAAATAAGTGTAATCAAGAACTTTATGATGTTTCCTTCGTCTTGCCTAGTAATCTCTGATTGTAATATTGTCAGTTACCTCATGTTCATGCTTGTTTTTGCCAAGACAACTTGTTTCAGAGTCAAGGATAAAAAATTATTTTTATTTAATTATTAATTTTCTGAAAAATTAGAAAATATTTTTATTTAATTACTAATTTTTTGGAAAATTAAAAAATATTTTTTTTCCATTATTATTTTTTAGAAAATTAGAAATTATTTTTATTCAATTATTTATTTTTGAAAAATTGGTTATAATTCTCGATTTATTATTAAATTTTCTAAGAATTAAAAAATAATGTTAAACATTAATAATTTTTGTAGAAATAATATTTTTTTAAATTATTCACAAATTGTTAGATAAATAAAAATAAGTTCAAAAAAATTTTTATTTTTTTGGCACTTAATATTATATTTTGGCTTATTAATGATTGCTTTGACATTTAAAAAATAAATAATGAAAAATTTTTTTTGCCGATCACTGACAAGAACATGAAACGCGACATCGACAAATTCGACACGAGCGATTACGCGATCGACAACGCGTACGGTATACCGCTCGCGAACAAGAAGGTACCGGGCTTGATGAAGGACGAGAACAACGCACGGTGCGATCATGACGGAATTCGTCGGACTCAGGGCGAAGATGTACGCCTTGCGAGTCGACGGTAAAAAAGACTGTAAAAAAGCGAAAGGTGTCAAGAGCAACGTCGTAGCGCGTACTATAACGTTCGACGATTACACGCGGTGTCTGCGAGACGAAATTGAAATGACGCGACAACAGGCTTGCATAAGGTCCGAACTACACGATGTGTACACCGTGTCCGAAACAAAAATCGCTCTGAGTCCGTACGACGACAAGCGATACATTATACCCGATTCGACCGATACGTTACCGTGGGGACATTATCAAATACCTTTGTAGCGTATGTATTGTATGTATACAATGTAATAGTATAACGCATGTCGTACGTATATGTATGTAATAGTGTAACGTATGTAATAGTGTAACGTATGTAATAGTGTAACGTATGTAATAGTGTAACGTATGTAATAGTGTAACGTATGTAATAGTGTAACGTATGTAATAGTGTAACGTATGTAATAGTGTAACGTATGTAATAGTATAACGTATGTCGTATAACGTATGTATGTAACGTATAACGTATGAATGTATGTATAACGTATGTAATAGTATAACGTATGTATGTCATACGCATGTCGTACGTATGTATGTCGTATAACGTATGAATGTATGTATAACGTATGTAATAGTATAACGTATGTATGTCATACGCATGTCGTACGTATGTATGTCGTATAACGTATGAATGTATGTATAAAATGTAATAGTATAACGTATGTCGTATAACGTATGTATGTAACGTATGTCGTACGTATGTATGTCGTATAACGTATGTATGTAACGTATGTCGTACGCATGTCGTACGTATGTATGTCGTATAACGTATGAATGTATGTATGTAACGTATGTAATAGTGTAACGTATGTAATAGTATAACGTATGTAGTAGTATATTACAGTATTGGAAAGAATATTAATAAATATATTGGGAAGAATATTAATAAATATATTGCACATGTGTGTATTTCACATACTTTATGTGTATTTCATATTTCAAACACTTTACATGTATTACATATTGCATATTTTTATGTTATGAACAAAATACAGTTTGCACAAATTAAATAACATTGTCCTTGGATATCCATGAGTTGTGCGATCCATCGAATCCCAGCCATTTAACGTAAACCTCGTCGCCCCTCTTGCGCAGTACTTTCTCCACGAGATACACGTCCGGATAAGTCGCGCGATGCATCTCGTGTTCGTAGAACCCTCCAGCGATGGATTTTCCACGATAGTCCTCGAGTAGATAGGTTACGGGATTGGTACGCTGCACTTTAACGATCTTAAACACCTCGGTGGTCCAATTCGGCGTGTAACCTTTCTCGAAAATCGTTTTGTATTTGCTAACGCGTACCAAGTCACCCGCTTTAAACTTTGCCAGACCCGCGATTTTTATCGCGCTGTATACGGTAGTCAAGAGTTTTTCGGCGATCGCGGGGGTAACGTCGACGGGTCGCATGCCGATGGTTCGATGCTTGCGCGCGTTGTAATTTGATACGAGTCGCGGCAAGGCGTCGACCCATTTGTAATTTCCGTTGAGCATAAACATCTTCCACATGTCGTTCTTGAGCGTAAGATTGAATCGCTCGACGACCGACGCCTTCAATACCGAATACGTGGAATAATGATTGGCGTTGCACGTCGGTGTTGAAAAATTCCTTCCCCATATCGGTTTGTAGGTTACTAGGGCACCTTCCGCTGTGTCGAATGATCTCAGCGATGGCGTTAGCTGTTTCGCTTCCGCCTTTACCCTTGAGTGGCACGGCCCAGGCGTGCTTGCTCAACACATCGATGACGGTAAGTATGTAGTGGTAGCCTCCGTTGAAACGTGAGTACGGACGCATCTCGACGATGGGTGCGGTCCAGTTCAAGCTTCAAACGCTCCAAATACTTTCGCTTTCTATGCTCCCATAAACCCGGTCCATTAGTGCTACCAATGTTATAAACGCTATGCAAGTGGACCATTCTGAAGCAAAGTTTACGTCACGTATGTACAAATGGACCGCAGCAGAATTACGGAACGCAGCCTGAACGAGTTTAGAGATCATGGATGCTCTGTTAACATATATTGTAAAAAGTTTTTTAGACTACTCTATTTATCTTTACGATGATGAAGAAGTGGACACTGTGGTGGGCACTGTTTTACTTCCAAAAGATCGTGTCCGTATTCCGAAAATTGGAGGTTATGTGGAACATGTAATTCCATCACTTAGCAGTGAATATTTTAAAATGCATTTTCGGTATGTATAATCATTGCTAATTTGTAATTTTTTTATAGTAATATATTATGACGACGACGATGTCCGCCCGGTCTCGCCGGCCGAGAAGGAGCGCGCCGTCATTTATACCGCAATGACCAACGTTTCCAAAGGGCTCTATTTATTCACAACCGATGGTAGCTCGACCGAATCCTTTTCGCAAAACGTAATATGGGCGCCAGGTGCGATTCCTCGCACCACGATACGCAAAATCCAGGCTCTAATCTCAGGCATGAATCTTTACTTGGATCGATGGTAGATCTCGGAGAGGAGGAGAGGGAGCGCAGCGCAATTAGCACACCAAAATTATAACAAGAGTATTTAATAACAAGTGATAAACAGAATAGAGCATTTCGGTTATAAAGACGGCGTAACTCGTCACGCCACGCGCGAGGTGAATCCCACCCCGAGTCTCGCGGCACCGACAACATTCAATTACTGCTAGACGCGAATTACTATACACGATTACAATTACAAAGTAGCCGTGAGCGGCTCGCAACGATAACGATCTCGAACGTCTTACTCGCGACTCAACGCGACACAGATGTGAACAACTCGCAATACGATAATACGATAATGACCGCGAATCTCTCCGATTCCGCGAGTCCCGAACGACTCCGCGATTGACCTCAGCTATCCGCGTGAGGTCTCGCGAGGTCCGCCACACGAAACGCGAAGATGTCCCGCACGCCACGACGCGATCCCGTGAAGCCCGTGCGGGCCCACGCCGATACGGTGTCCGGCCCGTGCGAATAACACCTCGTCCAACCACGCAATTACGCGAGACGCATCTCGCCGTCCGCAATAATCCGAATCGAATCGCCGCAACGCGATACTCCAACGAACACGGCGCTTAAACGTATCTCGACATCTTAACTCTACGGCACTTGTTCTCACGAGACAACCATTACACGATTACCTCGACGATACGACAATTACTCTCACGCTACGACCATTAAACGATTTGACTGTCGGCGGCCGCGCACTCGAACTCCCGAGACGGGCAATTACGCACTTTTCCGGTCGGGTCCTCCCGCGGTATTTCTTTCGGGATGATCTAGACGAAATACATACTTTCGCGGCACAACGCGACTCCCGGGAGGACCTCGGTATAACGACGACCTTACTTGCGGTGCTTGTGCAGTGGCCTTACAATTTCTCCGCTCGTTCCGGCTGCGAAAGGTCTTCGTCGCAAGGGGATGGGGGTGGCACCTCACTGTACGACAGCTCGCTCGACAGTGACGGCCAGGGCCTACAAACTCCCATGTATTTCGCGTGACCAGCGTTAGTGGCGCCCTCTGACATGGGACACCCTACGTTAGGGACTAAAAATCAATATGGCGTCGCGTGTCAATGTGTGTGTGTGTGTGTGTACGTGTAACTCCACTATCGACACATACCGTGTACATTTAAAATGATTAGTCTTAGGTAAAAAGAGCGCAATGGTTAAAAATAATATTGTATATTTATATAATAAAAATGCATAATCGATACAAATATCGTTGAATTTCACTTGAATATAAATTTGCATGCAAATGTGTCTTGCAAGCGAGTCATTATTACGTTTAAATCGCTATTAAATCATGAAAAATTAGATACCTGCCAACGATTATACGTGGTTACAAAAGAAAAGACATGGTAACATTTACTGATAAAATGCTACAAAATAATAAAAATTACGCGTTATATTAAAATTAAGCTATAGGTTGAAGAAACCGCGGTGAGTTTAACAACGTTTATAAACTAAAAAAAAAGAGATCTCTTTGTGCTAGTTAGTAGCTACTTACTACTAACTCTTTAAGCAACGTCAATAATTAAAAACAAAAAAAAGTGTCCTAATGATTGTCCATTAGAAATAAACATAAAAACACCGCTGTTCTCTAATAAACTTTACATAAAATTAAAAGTAAGAAACGTAAATTAAAAGTAAAAAATAAAGAAGGAAGAGGTAGAAAATCACAGCTGAACGTGAGCGGTTTCGTGCTTCAAAATCGGCCTGGGGCGTTTCTCATCCCAGGTAGCCAGCACTCGTCATTTTGACGTCAATTGACGTCAAAATGACAAGTGCTTGCTACCTGGGCATCGTTCCGGTAAAAAAGCTGCGCAACGATCGTCGTTAAAACGAAACTGTCGGGAGTTTAGAGAATCCCCGTGCTGTGCTCTTCTATGCTTTTCTATTGCGTGACGTTACCGACATGGCGGTAGGTAATACCAACGTAGTTCCCATTTTCCGGGTATCCCATCGCAGAGAGCGCCACTAACGCTGGTCATTATTCTTCCATAAGAGTTTGTAGGCCCTGGTTCGGTGACGGCCCTCTGGTTCGGTGGGATCACGCTGGGCCCGCGGCGGCGCCCCTGCGCGCCGGTACCGTACGCCCTGTCTCTCTTGGCGAGTGCTGCGCCCTACTCGACGCTGCGCCTAACTAAGGCGCCCTCGCGCCTGCCTCCACCCGCTTGCGGTAGTGCCCAAAATGGCGCCGGGTCCGGCGGTCCGGGCCGCTACTCCGGGATCGGTTGCTCGACGGCCGGGCTGGCCAGGCCCTGGCTCGTCGACCGGTGGCATACTCCGGGGGTGGATGATCCTTCGACGGGGACCTTCGTCGGGGCGTCCCCCTTTCCGGTTCCTCCGTGTGCGGGTCGTCATTCCGTGTGGCGGGCCAGCGTCCTCCCTGACAGGCGTTACACGGCACCGGCTATGGGCCCCAGCGCGACCCGTCCGTCGGCCGTCCGTCCTCAATACGCCCCCAGCCAGTCGCTCCCCGACTCCCTCGGTGCGACTTTACGTCGGTACAATAATCCTTTCGACCATCTGCTCCACACCTGTAAGTCTCGTAGCCTCGTTAACCTAATTCTAACGCTCGCACTCCGCCCGCCCCGGGCGGAGGCACCATCCCTGACGTCTCCCTCGGCCGAGCTACTATCCGGGCCGGGGACGCGACAACTGTCGCGTCACAATATATATATATATATATATAATTATATATATAATTCTATGCAAATAAATGTATGTGCACGCGTGTGTTGTGTGTGTTTGAGATTATGATTTAATTCTATTTCGATTGTAATGTGAATTGTTTAATAATCAGGATGAAGCCTTCAACATTTGAATACATTTTGAATGAAATTGGAGATAAACTTTGTCGTACATCAGATGGTAATGAAATGATACCTGCAGACAAACAATTTCTGTTAAGTCTATGGCGATTTGCAACTCCAGATTCATATAGGTAAGAGTATAATGTTTATTATTGTTAAGTATGAATACTATTACATTTTAATTACTGTAATTCTATGGACAAATATTTTTTGTAGATCAATAATTGAACGATTTGGTGTTGGCAAAGCCACAGGTGTAAGAGCAGTACGTCGTGTTGCTAAGGCACTGTGTGAATTATCATCAAGATATATAACATGGCCTACAGAAAATAAAATACAAGATATCATATATAATTTCTCTCGTCCGAGTGGCTTTCCTAATGTTATTGGTGCCATAGATGGCAGTCACATAAATATTCCTGCACCCACAGAAAATCCAGAAGCCTACGTAAATCGTAAAGGACGTCATTCAATTCATCTCCAAGTAATTTTATATTATTTTTATATAATTATTTGCGTTTCTTTCTGTATCAATAATTTAATGCTTGCTAAGAATTAATCACTTATTGATAATAAATAAAGTTTCTTGCATTTTTTGTAGGCTGTTTGTGATCACGCAAGACTATTCACACACATTTATGTCGGAAACGTAGGTTCGGTTCATGACGCTCGTGTGTTCCGTTTATCATCTCTCCAGGAATACATCAATGATGCTAACAAGTTCCTAAATGATACACATATAATTGGAGATGCGGCTTACACATTACATCAACATCTTTTGGTCCCCTACGTTGATAACGGTCATCTTACACAGCGACAAAAAATTACAATTTTTGTCATTCTTCTGCTAGAATGGTCATTGAAAGAGCGTTTGCTCTTTTGAAAGGACGCTGGAGGAGTCTTTTACACGTTTTAGCAGTAAATGACATAGAGTTTGTTCCTTATCACATATTGGCATGCTGCGTATTGCACAATATTTGTTTATTCCAGAAGGATGAACTAGAGTTAGAAGAGATATTTATTGTAGATAGAGAAGAAGTTATATTGCGAGAAGAAAGAATTAATGATAATAATAGATACATTGCAGAATTAAAGAGAAACAATATATGCGCAAATCTTCGTATGAGAAATACGTAAGAAATAAACATTTAAAAAAGATATAAGAAATGCTCATATATTTATTTATAATGTATATGGAAATTATACCATTTTACAAATGTATTATAATATAAATACACAAGTAAATAAATGTACTATATATTATATGTACGAACAATTTTATTTCGATGACATATAAATATTAAGTAGTCTATATTATTCAGTCTACATTAAGTCTTTTTGTAGGAAGCAAATCTATGTCTAGAAATAAAAATATATTATTTTTAATTGAAAAAACAAAAACTTACAAACATTTTAATAATTCTATTAAAATTATTTTTGGTTAATAAAAAAATAATAGCTGCGATATTATTCATAAAAAAGTCATCATCTTTGGTAGTGCATTAAAAGAAAAGAAACTTAGGAACACATTTTTGCACATATAAAAGAAATAATCTTTGATGATATTAAAATGATAGAATCCTAAAAAATATATATAATATCACAGAATTCTTAAAAATAACAATTAATTATATTATGTTGTCTCAACTATTTTTCGTTTCTATTAAAATTATTTTTGGTAGTAGATAAAAAAATAAAAACTGCGATATTATTTATAAAGAAGTTATTTTCTTTGGTAGCGCATTAAAAGAAATAAACTTACGAACACATTTTTGCACTTAGAAAAAGAAATCTGTGATGATACTAAAATGATAAAGAATCATAAGAAATATTATATATATAATATCACAGAACTTTTAAAAATAACAATTAATCCATATTATTCATATTATTTTTCTCAATATTATTATTGTTTCTCCATATCCGTAGTATTATCCGTATTTTTATCCGTATTATTATTTTTTGCAACTAATTGTCGTAGAATACCCAACAGGTCATCTTGACGTGACATTGCTTCTGTATGCATTCTTTTACGTTCATTCATATTGTCCTCAAGTAACTTTTCTAAATTGTTGACATTGTTTTTGCCTGTAATCATAATACATCTTGTGATGCAATAACATATAGTAACTGCGTTTCGTTATTTTACCGCTATTAAACAGTATTAAATAGTATTAAAGTTTATAGTATACATATAACGTGGACTATACAGTTAGTACTAGCGGTAACTAGTACTAACAAAATGCATTTTATGTGTATTAATACTGCTTCTAATTTCAAGCTATTACAGACCATAATATATGTTATGTACTATGTTTATAAATATATAATATTACAGTAATTCAATATATAAATTAATGTAATTAATGCAGACGTAAGCATTTAGGTACATTAGTTGTAATAACACATACACATAAAATGTACATAAGTAGAAGGAATTAATAATACTTACGCTTAGAAGGCACTTTACTTTCGCATGCAACGTTTTTGGTATCGCTGTTATTATCATTACAAGTAATAGTTGGATTATTGCTATCTAATGTAAGAATTGGAGCTACCCATGGTTTTTTATTAAACTGTTCGTCCATAATCTACAATATTTAAGAAATATTATTTTTAAAAAAGTAATAATTGTATACAATAAATGTAATATAAATATTTTAGTAAAAAAAAAAACGTTTCATATAAAATTTATTCATTATATTTACGTCAAAATATCGCCATGTTCACTTATTATTGCCACTTTTCGCGTTGTGATCCTTTACGCTCTTATATGTATTTTTAATCCTGTCATTTTGCTCTTGCATTGCGAGCCGGTAACATTATAATCTTTTTCACGTAACACAGAGGCAACCATGTCCCAAAACTTTTTCACAGACATTTTACCAGATGTAAGTTTATTCTCACGTTCTTTAAAAACTTCAAGAAGCAAAAGAACTGCTTCGTGTGGCCAACGGAAACTATCTGAAAATAATATACCTTCAATATACATTTTTCCTAAAGTAGTGTTAAAATATACTTATATAAATTTATCTTTCTTTATATTTTACAATATAATAATATATACCTTTCTCTTCAGAATTATCAGAGGATTCTTGCATTTTTTCTTCTCTGTCATGGCATGTGCTATTTGAAGAACATGCTGCAAATTCAATAAATAAAAGTATATGTGTGTAATAAATCATAATGTATTAAAATATTAAATATATTTCTACTATTAAAATAGTTAATGTAAAGTTATAAATACTGTGTTTAGTAACAGAATTTAATAGAGTGTAATACTTGGATTATTACTTGTTTCAGCAATCGACTGCGTTTGGCCCTGCAGTCTCTGTTTTAATAGTTGTGTCGCAAACAGCAGATCTATTTCAGAAAAAGAGATGCAAGTATCAAAAAACTTTCATCTTTGCAATTATTATAAAAAAAATATAGGACAAGTTTCATCAATTAATTAACTAATCGGCCATGCACTTAAGAGAATTATCCAACAGCTGTTATTTATATTTTTAATAATCAACAATTATTGGATAATTCTCTTAAGTTAATCGCCAATTAGTTTAATTACAGCTAATGAAATTGGCCTATAATGACAACAGATGTATAGGTTATATAACTCTTACCATCGTTAGCTCTTTCGGCCTCTTCTTCAGTCACTTCTAGAATATAAGTACTGTCAGTTCAGGATCGTACAACTTAATTGTTTTCATTTTGTTGATGTTTAACACACAAAATTGATCTTAATAAAATTGATCACACAAGATTACTTTCACTATTTCCCGCGCTTTACGCATTCAAACGTAACGCTTCAATCATACTACCTCTCTGGGCTGAGGCATTGGGAGCGAGCTGGGAGCGAAAATCCGTGACGTATTCGTGACGTCATACATATGGCTGGAGTGTTTTGAAGCGTCAACTGGACCGTACTCTGAACGCTCCAAAACATTGTAGCATCAAGTGGACCGCACCCGATGTCAGCCTGCCACAGGTCATCGTACCTCGCACTACGACGTGTCTTCGGGGAAATTTTCTTCTCGCCGGAGCGTGCAGTTCCTCGACGAGTCGTTGCTTCTCGATATTTTACGTCCGTCGGATTTTAGCGATGTCATGTTTTTGTCGCCCTTTATAACTGCTCGTTAGCCGTTTGTCAGCCGTTCCTGAGCCGTTTATTTCCGTTTTTAGCCGTTCTTGAGCCGTTTGTTAACCGTTCGTCGTCGTCGTCATCGTCAGTTAACCGCTTATTGCCACTCGTCGTCGTCGTCAACGTTCTTTAGCCGTTTGTAGCCTTTCCTGTCTCCGCGTAGTTCGCAGCTGTTTCTAAACCGCTCGTAATCGTTTCTGAGCTGTTTTTGAACCGTTCGACAACCGTCCGACAACCGTTCTTGAACCGTTCGTTGCTGTTCGTAGCCGTCGTTAATCAACCGTTGCCTCTCTTCACTCGCCGCCTTTCGATAATCGTTTCTGCTGAACCGTTTGTCCATTGTTGTTCGTTGTCGCGTCTGACTCAACGGTAGTCGAATGGCGAAGCTCGTTTATCGCAGTCCGTAACGCTTGCAGATCCTTCTCGAACGCAGTCAGCTTCTCGTCTGATTCTTTTCGTTGATTGCTCAACATTTTAAAGAATTGATCAACGTATAGTTTGTTAACCGCGTCATCGTCAGCCTCTGGTTGCGCAACGCGACGAATCTTCCGCGACCTTGCGTCAAAGTCCGTAGCGGTGCGACACAGAGCGTTATCGCGCACGAAATTTCTCATTAATCCGCTCCATCGATGGTACGGTTCCGCCCCGTCTCTTCCGAGCAATATGCCAAACTTGTTGATCGGCATTTCAATGCTGATTGAATGGATCGCCGTTGCGCCGTTTTAATTTATAATAAGCCCGGCTTCGCGAAGTTCCTCGATGATCGACATGATCTCGTTGTCGTGAGCATTGTTGCCAGCTTGACGCGAAGCGTCGAGCAATCGGAGACAATCCACCAGCTCGTTGGGGTCGTCCCAGTGCACGTAGTCGATCTTATTGTCGGTTAGCGTCATCGCGCGAGGCATGGATAATCCCTTTCCAGATTTTTCTTCTTCCTGGATAGGGCAACGGGAGGGAACAACGATGCGATTACATTCGTATACTTGTGTCCCCTGTTGCTCAGTACTCGCTCGCGAGGATCGTGCTTGAATTTATGAGCACTCGTTGCCGACAGTATGTTCTTGTACTTTTGCATGTCGTCCTCCGTGTAGATCTCGTCATCGGCAGTCTATTGAAGATCAACTCATAAATACCAGGTGTGCCAGCGTATCGTACGCCATCGATATAAATGTTATCCGCGTTGTTCACGTCAAAACGTTTTTTGCCGAGCATCATTCCGTCCTTGCCGAAATAAACGCCGTATACGGTGTCTATCGATGGAAAGGAGCTCAAAAATCCATGATGTGCTTTTGGCCCAGTGGACCCAAGTGTTCTTGCAACGTTTGTAGAAACGTTTCTCGGCCCTCCGCAGTCTCCAACTGCTTTCGTACGGACGTCGCGATCGAGTCATCCGTGGTTTCGAAAACATCCGCGCTTGCGAGTGATTCGGGAATTTTTTGCACGGTTCCCACCGTCGCCAATGGTGTGGAGGTTATCGGTAGTACTTTCGATCGATTAGATTTACGCGGTGTCGATGAGAGATCCAACCAGGAGTCTGATCGCTTCCTCTTTTTCGACGTCGCATCCTCCCAATCCTCCTCCTCCTCCTCCTCCTCCTCCATCTCCTTCTCCTTCTTCTCACGCTGCTGAAAGGGTAACGTTTTGATCCCCGCATCAGCGACGCTTTCCGGCTCCTCCTTCTTCACCGCGATCGAGTTGTCTGCGATCTTTTGCAGCGGTCCGATGATAGGTTTAAAGTGTGCGTCCAACTCAATGTCCTTCACGATCTTACCGGTCATCAAAGCGCGAAGTTTCTTACGAATCGAATCACTCGTTTTCCGCAATCTCCTTCGCGATCTTCTCGCGCTTGCGAATATTCTCACCTCCCGTCGATCGTGGCCATCGCGGAAAAAAGCAGCGGTATTAATCACACGTTTTAACCCGACGACTGATCGCTTTTGCGGTATCGCGAACACGTTAAATCTTTTTCTGTATCGGCCGTTCGAAAGCGCGCTTGTCCTTGTCTATCACTACGAATCCGTACTTGCATTGCCAACAATCGTGGCACAACGCACAAAATTCATCGTACGACATGTCGGTATTCACGTGATCGTTGTACACGTGTTTCAAATTGGTACCATCCTGTTTGAACAGGATCAGCAGGTTCGCGTTGTCGCGTATCAGATGTTTAGGTATTCTCGCGTACGTCTGACAGAGATAGAAAGAGTCGACGCTCGAGTGCCTGCCCATTGAGAAGTACTCACCGCGTCTTGCTTATCGCACGCCACGTCATCGAAGACGAAGATCGAGTTTGGACGCGCGTCGCTCGGTGGAATGACGTCACTGTTATTGGAGAACGTAAAGTAGCCGATTTCGTCGATCGACGTTAATACACTCTCCAAGTATCGATATTTCGGCTGTTGCAACGATTTCGAGTACACGTACACGTTTTCGAAACATACGCCGTGCGGACTTTCCAGCAAGCTTATCAAGACGTTGGTTTTACCGCAATTCGAGGGGCCGCAAATGATCGCGCGTGTAGTAGTCGGTAACATCGTACCGTGCCTGCGTTTCTCCGCGTTGCCCCCCATCGACCGTAATCTGTCGTCGCAATTGGTCACGCGAATCGCCAACGGTTGTCGCACGAATCTCATTTTTTTCCACACTGTCGACTCTCTGGCTGACTCGAACGCCTATTTATAGACGAGCGGAACCGCGAATCGCTCAGTAGCAAAGATGTTCGTCCTACTGTCGAGACCTTCCGATATTCGCGGTTTGAGCGCCGAACAGCTGCAATTTGTGCCGAAAGCCGTTCTGTTGCAAACTTGCGGCGATCACGTCCACTACGTGTGGGACAAGCTTCCGGAACATATAAAGGCGGATTTGGAGGTTCAGACCTATCGTCGCTGTTACGAACATTACAATCAACCGTGGCAGCGAACGCACATCGACGGTCCCGCGCCAATGATAAAGGATTGCGGCGAATGTCAACGAAAAAAATTGTTAGAGGCCTGTTAAATCGCGCGATAAACGCACATCCGATCGAATTGCATATCCCCGGCTATCAATTTTGTGGCCCGGGCACTCATTTGGAAGAACGATTGGCGAGAGGCGATCAAGGCATTAATCCATTAGACGCGGCGTGTCGCGAGCATGACATAGCTTATTCGCGTAGCAACGATCTCGCCGAGAGACACGCGGCGGACGAGATACTCGCTGCGGAAGCGCGAAAACGCATTACCCGCGAAAGATTCGACTCTCGGAGAGAGAGCTGCCGCTACAGCCGTCTGGGTGGGCATGAAGGCTAAGACGAAGCTCGGAATGGGCTTGAAAACAAAGAAGACGAAGAAGAAGAAGAAGAGAGTATCGAACAGGCAAATACTTCCGGCGGCGAAACGAGGTGGCGTATTGCCGTT
>JASTWL010001265.1:0-46055 GCA_035220575.1 Temnothorax rugatulus
TCGCGTTTTCGGTAATGGTCCGAATATATCTAATGAAATTACTTTCATCGGTTCATCTGGTAAGTCGTAGTATTCCTCTCCTACGCTCGCCCTAGTATTATATTTCGTCATTTGACAAATTTTACAAGATGCAACTACATCTCGCGTTACTCTTGCCAAATTGTAAGTGTGAAAATATCTATTCGCGAATGCCATGATCTTATCCGTACCGAAATGTATTAACAAACGGTGTATTTTTGCAATGAGGCTCCATGTGTATTTAGCTGGCACTGCTACTCGATCTGTGTGACCATAACGGATTCTTATTAGGCCGTCTCTTTCGTACACGCCTTCCGGGTCTTCTTCGATCTGTTTTTGAAGTAGCTGGTCGCTATCTTGGATTCTCCTTAACCAAGGTACCCAATTTTCGGTATACGCCCCATCTTCTGCATTGTCTATCAACGCTATCCTCTTCTCATCATCTGGACTAATGACATCGCTATTCTTGAATAACGCCCTCTTCGCTCTTGACGTTCTAACATCATCTGCTTTCCGTTTGAGATTCTTCAGTGACATCGCACCTACTATTGCGTCGGCCTTCTCCTCTTCTTCCTCCTTCTTCGCAGTAAATTCAATGTTGATATTCCCGTCGCATCGCACCGTCATTTTGTTTTTTGTGAGAAAGTCTATCCCCAAAATGACCTGATAAGCGAGTTTTGGTACGACGTGGAACTCATGCGTAAATCTTCGGCCTTCGTACTCCATCGAAATCTTCGCCTTGTACGCCACTGCTGTTCCTCTTTCGCCAAACGCTCCTCTCAACGTAAATTTGCGTATCGGCAATGTGTCAATCACCGATCCATTCTCTGTCAATTGATCGTACATGGATTGCGATATTGTCGTTATCTGCGCACCAGTATCGATTAAAGCTCTCGCTTTTACGTTTTTAAATGATACTGTGATCATTGGAGAATTTTCTTCTCGCGTCTTTCTATTTTGCTCTTCTTTCATCTCGTCATCAATGTTTTTGACGATTTCTGACGTTCTTACGATGTTCAGACTTGCTTCGTCTTGATTCTCGTTAATTGCGTAGATCTCTTTTGATCCTACGTCGTTTTTGTCCTTGAGTGCGTAGATCTTCGTTTCTACGTCATTTTTCTCTTTGAGTGCGTAGATGTTCGTTTCTACGTCATTCTTCTTATTTCCGTCGATCTCCGCTGGAACAACGTACTTTACTTCGTCTATCTCGTCTGGTAACGCATCTCGCGTTATTATCCTCCTTGCTTCGATTACCGAAACTCTCTTTGGCTTCTGTTGCGTATCGGGCTTTCGATCACGCTTCTCTTCCTTCTTCGTAATCCGGCTTCTGTTTTTGTCTTCATCCTCATCGCTTGATGGAAGTTCGACTAACGGTTGCTTGTCTTCACGCTCATTTCGACTATGCCTCAACTGCGTATTATATCGGGATTGTTGGAATCGATTTCTATCATCGACATCTCCGACCTTCTCACGCCTTTTATAAAGTTGATTCGCATTGCCGCCTGTTATCGCAAATTTCTGTGGAAATTGCTTAACCGCGTATTCATTCGACTTGTACGGAACTATCGCGTAGTTACTCTGTACTTTACCGGATTTTACGTTTTCTCTACTCAAATTCGATGTGTTTGCATCGTTGCGCCGTTTGTCTATTTTTTGCGACTTTTGGTCGTCTCTGACTACTCTACGCGTAGAACGCTCGTAGTCTATCGTCTCCAACATCTCTACCATCTGCTCTACTGTCTTGACAATCGACGGTCGCAATTCGCGCCTAACAT
Source organism: Temnothorax rugatulus (assembly GCA_035220575.1). Taxonomy (NCBI): domain Eukaryota; kingdom Metazoa; phylum Arthropoda; class Insecta; order Hymenoptera; family Formicidae; genus Temnothorax; species Temnothorax rugatulus. Next base: position 1,794 of record JASTWL010001265.1, read on the forward strand.
CTTCATCAAAATGATCTTTAACCGTAAAAATCAATTCCGCTTCTGACATAGGTGGTTCTAGTGTTCTCGCGCGTGTTACTAGCGTCATCGCGTATTCAGCCATGGAACCGACTTCTCGTCTGTAACGACCGAATTGTAAACTACGTCGAAATTTCGCTTGCGCCTGTACACCCCAGTACCTATCTCTAAACATATTCATCGCATCCTCGATGTTATCTGGCTCGCGTAATTCTAACCAATCCGCTGCCGTGTTCTTCATGCATCTCATAAAGAAACATAATTGATCTCTCTGAGAGACCTCCTCATCTAAGGCTATTTTTCTAAACTTGCGTAGAAAAATGATAGGATTCTGCGCGTCTGTATCCCCTTTGAACGATAAGTCCGTGAAAGGATTTTTCAACCATCCGCCTCGCGGTAACCTAAACGGTAACATTGTCGTACGTCCATTCGCAACTTCGCGATCCAATGCGTTGTTCACGGAATCTACATCCGTCGCTTGTCGGTCTGTTGTTTTTTCTCGAATCCCGTCTCGACTTTGGTTTTCCGACTGCGCTAACCTACTTTCTAACCTATTCATCCTGTTATTTATGCTAAATGTGAATTCAGCCATAGTTCTAGCCATCTGCGCCAAACTATCGTTTATTGCGTTGTTCACGTCATTTCCTGACGCATTTGAGTGACATGCGTTCTCTGCTGCATCATCACGTTCGAATCTTCCGTTTGGAGATATTTGCGTATCTTGTTCGACATTGACGAACAATTGATCGAAATTCTGTCCTTCCGCGTTATCTGATTGCGTTTCGAGATTCAATCTCGCTCGCGCACCCCGCGTTTTGATAGGTGAATGTTGCACCGACATCTTGCTTATTTCGCGTATATTCGAACGAAATTTATTACGTTGCGACGATTTCGTCGTTATCTTGCTTGAATTTAATCACGCGACACACCCGTATGTTAACTGCGATGTATGCGTTTGATTTCGCTTTACTGCGATTTATCCGAATCAAGTGCGTAATACCCGAGTATGCTAACTACGATGTATTCGACTTTGATAAACTGCGTTTTCTTCACTGCGGTGAATGTTGGCTACGTCGTTGTCAATAACGCGTAATTTCTGATTGCCGTGCCTCGATCGTAATACGAGCTTGATGATTTTAATATCGCGACGTATACTTCAATCACGAGTCATCTCACATTGCGTATTATTGTTGTACGAACGAAATTTATAACACGGTTGCCATATGACGCATTTATTTCTACTATGGATCTCTATTGCGAGATATAGATCCTCGGATCTATGTATCTATGGTTACTTCGTTGTTATAGATCTTTACTGCGTATGATCTATAATTCTCAATCACGATCTCTCGTGATTTATCATGCCTATTCGCGATGTATCTTTATCACTCGCGTTAAATCTTTATCAATCGCGTTCACTCGCGATCTATGACGAACCTTTACGATCTATGGATCATTTACGACGCGTGACTCGATTGAAAGAAACAGCTCGACGATTTTTTACGACGCGGTGTTTTCGTTTCACTCGCGACTCGACGAACACTGAATCTACGTGTTAACAATCGAAATACTATCACGGTACTTTTTATTTAACGACAGGCTGATATCAAGGTATATCCTGTCACGGTCGCCATAAAAAGGAAAAGCTTGCGTGGCATATCCTGTCACGGTCGCCATAAAAAGGAAAAGCTTGCATCTACCTTCTTTCGAAAGTTCTACAACGTAAGATTACGGGCACAAAAGTGGATTTAGTAGATCTATCCTTACGGCGATCCCCCTATGCAATCTTAGCTTTAACCATGTATTCGTTGTTATCGGACTTCGAGATTCTTTTTACCCGCAAATATTTCAAAATGCCTGGCGATATCTCTTGGTCTGTCGTTAAACACTGTGACCGGACATGTAGTGAACAGTGTTAAGAATTCATCAAATGTACTCACTGGTACGTAGTTACGGTCGCCACTTCGTTTTTATTAGCGATAACGAAGAACGCTTATCAGCTCGGCTTACTTCCGGTAGCTGCGACTGACTTCCTCTCGTTCCTCAGCTTCACGTACTTCCGCTGCTATCACGCGTTTTTATCGATCACGAGATTTACGCGATCGCGCACAGATCTGACATAATCGGATAGCACTCGCTGGGAAATGGATTTTCGAGGGAAAATAACTTGTTATTTTTCTTATTTTTAACAAATAACAAGAAATAAATATTTATTATTCACGGATTGCACTGGATTACAACGGATGTTCGTGTGCCACGCCCGATTGCATCACTTTCCGTGATATACGTTTGCCGTATGTTTACGTTCACAATTACTGTGTAATCCGAATTACAATTATAATCGGATGTTAACTAGCTTACAAGGAAGCTCGCGGATAACGTACGCGCCCGGATTCTTTCTCCACTCGACGGATTATTATCGCGGCGAGATCTCGTAGACGAAAGATCAATATTTCACACTTGCCGTGTGTAATTCGGAAAAATATTACTTCCCGAACGTTTACTGGCTTACAAGGAAGCCCGCGGATAACGTACGCGCCCGGATACTTTCGCCCACTCGACGGATTCTTTTCGATTCGCGCACGACGGTACGAACGATGTTCTCCTCACGAGGTGTCATGGACGAAAGACCATGAGTCCGTTACACATTTGACCAACTTCATTTCTTGCGCCTGCGTGGTGCATGGTCAGTAACTTTCCCAGATCTTGGTAACTTTTATGATTTCGTACCGTTTCCATGTGGGACAAGCGCGGGTTATTCAAACAGCTTATCATGCAGTTTCCATGTTTCTCCAATTCAAAATACGCAAATTGTTTACCATCTCGTTTATCGAATTGTTATTAATTTTACCATGCTTCTGCACTCTAGATTCCGGATGATAAACAATAAAATCACCGAATTTATTATTATTAACGATTTTACGTTCTTAGCTCTACGGCGTCATCAAAAATTAAGTTTTAATCCTGAAACTGCGTAATAACCTTTACACATGTAATTCGTGAGTCTTATCACTAAAATTAACTCTAATTAAACAAATAACGTTCACCCGATCCAGAAATGTCGATCTACGTCGCTCGCTACCTTTCGTCGGCTATTTCGCACAATATGCGTCTCTTCCATCTTTATTCATATTATCGTTCTTTATAACTCTATATTGCACGAGGTAAGTAACTTTAGCGTCTCTTTTCTAATTTTCTCTTTTATTTGCAGGTAACGCGCTCCGGCTGGATCATCGTGGGATAATCAACGGTAAGTATAAAAGTAAGTATAATGTAGGTACGCAATACTCTGTTCTCTACGTCATTCTCGCTACTGCGTTAATCTATCACGCCCTACATGCTAATGTCGCATTATATCTGTTATTTATAGGTCACCTCAGCGCTCTTGGACTAATTTCCATTCGACGTCATCATAGATGCCCTGGTGAGTAAACTAAAATGGAACGTAATTAAACGATAACTAAATCAATTAAAATCAAGAATGTTATTTCTCAAGACCATCGTCTAGCCTTTGTCATAACTAAAAATATATATACTCCCTGAGTATTTTAAAACGCAAAATAACTAAACTATCTCTTGACGTACGCTCATGCGTTTCTATGTCTCGTTATATAAAATAAAACGTAATATAAAATATATATAGAACGTATGTACATCCTTACTATCTAATATGACGCGGTATCTCGAGTTTACGCGATTTCCTCCCCGTTTATCTCCGTAATCGCGGCGATTGGTGGAATATCAAGATTCGCGCTCTCTAACATTAATCGCTCTATCAATGCGTCATTCGCTCCCGCTGGAGCATCGTCTGTCTCCTTGGTCTTCTCTGGCGTATCTCGCTGCTCCATCAGCTCCGACTGCGCCATAGTGTATAGATGGTCTCCTTCCTGGGCCTGCGTTTCCTGAACCTTCAGCGGCGATTGCTCCTCCATATGCGCCTGTTGCTCTGGAACGCCCGCTACTGCTGCTGCGTCACCGTCTACTGACGCTGAAGACAAGGAAGCCGGAGTCAGCGAAGCCTTCGGCTTCACTATCACGTCAAAATTCTCCAAATAATCCCATGTTTCCTCACATTTATTAGCCAGTCCCGCCACGTTCCAAAAGCATATCCTTAACCCTCTTTCTTTTTCCACCTTATTTTCCTCTTCTCCCTCCTCTCTCACTCCCTCTCTCTCCCTCTCCCTATCCTCTCTATTCTCTACTCTTTCGGAAAAGCATCTCTGCTTTCCAGCATTTCGGTTCTTTCATTCCATTTCCATTCGCAATTGTCTATCCATATTCTTTGATATCCTACCGTTGCTTTCTTCCCCTTTTCTCTCTCTGCTTTTACTATACTCCATAGATGTTTTTGTATCTGCCTCTCTGTTGCCGTCAGATCGTCATCCATAAATATGTTTCTTGCCTTTCCTATCTCCTTCCTCTTTGCCATTATTTCTTTTTTATCTTCCCATCTATTGAATCTGACTAGCGTCATTTTGTATTCACCTCGGCCAATTGCCTGCACTTCGTCCACTTCCACCTTCTTTTTAGTGATTTCTTCAAGGAATTTCTCCATCTTCTCTTTTCTTTCACCTCCATTTTCTACTTTCATTCCTTTTATAATTATATTGTTTTTCCTTCTTCTCCTTTCGGCTAATTCGGCGTTTCTTTCCATCTCCTTCATCTTCTTCATTAGTTCAGTGCTCTCTACCTTTTCACCTCCCCTGTTCTCCACTTTCTCCTCCAGCTGTTTTAATCTATTTTCTAAACTCGCTTTCTGCTCCTCCCAAAGCAGTTCTCTCTTTCTATATTCCTCCCTCAGGTCGTGTATCATTTTCATTATCTCTTCTTTATCCTTCTTTCTTTCTCTCTCTTGATCATCCATTTTCACTAAAATCTCTTTCAGCATTCTTTCCACCTCCATGTCTCCTTCTTTCTTTTCTTCTCTCTTAACCTTGTTTGGCGGCGATCTTATCACCCTTTTTTCTTTGCTGAAATTTTCCAGTATCTCCTTTTCAGCTTTTTCTGCTATTTCTTTTTCTTCTTCCCTTCCTCTTTTCCTTACGTATTCTGTAATTGTTCCTTGACTTCCTGTCCTATTCTTTATTTTTGACAGCTCCTCCGCCCTCGTGGGCCTGCCTCCTGTACCTTTTTCTATCGTCCTCTTCTCCTTCTCGCCTTTCTTCAAATTAATATCTATTTTCTTGCCCTCCTCTTTCTTCTCGTCCATCCGAATCCTTTTCTCGCTTTTTATCCCTTCAGCACCTCTTTCCTCCTGTCACTCTCTTCTTTATCGACCTGCTTTCGTGCTACTCCGACTCCGGTTTCTCCGTGCCTGTTTCCGCTTCTAACCTTAACCTCCAAATTGTCGCAGCCGCACAGAATCCTCGAATTCGTCCGTAGTTCGACTCCCTCACTGTCGACCTATATCTGCAGTCAGTCCTGCATATTTGTGCATGCAAACTACCTGAAACAAAGTCGCCCCACGGCGAAGGAGCGGCAGATGAGCTCGAAAAAACACTGACCGTTTGACAGGCGTGCCTCTCTCTACTTACTCAGTCCCGGAAGTCCCATTCTTATTGTTGTATCTGTCACTATTTCTATATGTCTCTGATGTTTCTGTATCTGAATTACAGTCTTCTGGTATACATGAAAGTAAAACGGAAAATTTTTGAATGATACAATACTATCAAGTACTAATACTGCAATCTTAAGAAGATCCAGATCTAAATTCATAATAACCATTATTCTGATACATTCAATAAATTAATAAGTGCCTTACTTTGTGTTTCCTGTGTACAATTATCGTCGAGATTGCTTTCATCTGTGTCACTGTCAACAGGTAATGATGCCTCATTCTTTTTTTTTCCTGAAATACCAAAGAAAAGCAAAACAAGAAAATAAAAAAGACAAAAAATTAGAATTTGGCATACTAAATGCTATATTAGGTGTGAACGAGTCCATATAGAACAGTATAATTATAGATGTCATCTTACTAAAATTGTTTTATTACAATCACTGGCCGATATGGGTTTGAATGCTGCCAATCTATATTATTAATGTGCAATGTTTGTTTTACTTTGTGCATATGTAAGCTTTTTCTTTGAGTCTTATAAGAGACAAAGAAATCATTACAACAAAACATTTATGCAAATCAGCGCAACAGAAAATTTATGAAAAAGGTGAAAAAATCATTGCTTTAAAAATAACATTGCAATGCAACGTCTCTACATAAATAAGTTCATAAATATGTACAAATAACTTTTCCATTAAAACACAATATTTGGAATTCAAGTATATGCATAGACAGTAAAAAGTATGTTACTGTCTATGCATATACTTGAATTCCAAATATATATATATATATATATATATATATGTTATAATAAAAATAAAATAAAAACCAACCACTTATTTTCAAGTTCAGCACAGCTGGTGCTTTGAACTCAGAATCATTATCCGAATCATCATCAGCATCTATATTGTATCTTTTGCGTCGATTGTATGATATTGCTTTCGAAGGAGGACTATATCTTGTTGTAACAAATCGTTGGCGCTTTGTAGATATTTCTCTGTCAGAGTGTGATAGATCAGAGACATCTAAGGCTTTTTCCACCTCCTCTTTAGCTTGTCTTACAGATTCTATACATGCAATTAAACAAAAAAGCAGAGAAGTACGATACTTTAATCATATAAATGAATTTGTTGTTTTAGATAGTTGTTTCAGATAAATATTACTTACAAGGGAACGGTCGGGGGTGTCCGAGACCGATTTGGATAAGCTTTGGCTATGTTGTAGAGCATCAAAATATATTAGACACGTATTTTTTTTTTGCGGCGTATCTCGACGTTTATTGGTTGAAAAAATCCCTAAAAAATAACGACCGATTTGGATGCCCTTTGGATATGTTGTTGAGCATCAAAAAACATTAGAGACGTGTTTTTTTTTAGCTGCGTATCTCGACGTTTAGGGGTTGAAACAACTTTTTTTTAGCTGCGTATCTCGACGTTTAGGGGTTGAAACAACTCCTTGAAAATAACGACCGATTTGGATGCGCTTTGGATATGTTGTAGAGCATCAAAAAACATTAGACACGTGTTTATTTTTAGCTGCGTATCTCGACGTTTAGGGGTTGAAACAACCCCTCGAAAATAACGGATTTTAGTTTTTAGCGAATATCTTCGAAAATATAAGGCGTAACGACAAAACATTTGAACGAAATGTTTATGGTTTTTTGTGCTCTTTACAATGGCGTAATCAGATTTTTAAAATTTGTCACATTTTTTAATTTAACCCCACCCTCACCTATTATTTTTGCCAAATATAACAATTTTTCCAACGCAAATTTAAGAGCGTCAAATGCCAAATACATCCATGTGTATTTTTATTATGATACCATTATTAGATTTTTGGCAAGACGAGATGATATGTGGTATAGGCGTCGCGCTGTAGGTAGGTGTTGCGTTATTTCTGTTCAAGTTGCGCCGTACGCTTAAAAATTTCCATTTCAACTCCGGGATGACCGAAAGCGCTGATGCGAAGGCCAGCGCAAGGCTATTTCGAGAGTCCTGGACTAGCAACGGAATGTCGACTCCGACATTATAAATACCGCCGAATTGTATCGGGCGGGCAGTCGCAAATTGGAAAGAGACGGTATCAAACCTAACAAAGACCACTCCATTAATTATAAAGTGCGTATTTATTTATATAATTAAAGTTCGAGACAAATATTTAATTTTAATATCTTTCAGAATGAAGTTTAATCCATACAATGTAATAATGCTACTTTCTGCAACTTTCACTGCTTTCAACTATTCACCAAGTCCGACAACTTTGGAGGAAGAAAAAGTAAAAGAAAACATTGAACGTATACTGCTTGACATACAAAACCAAGAATTTGACGTAGAAGAGGAAGAAACTTTAGGTTTTTATGATATATATGAGATTCCAGAACCGGAAAGAGTTGATTTATTTGAGGAAGATCATGGTAAAGTATATCTTCCGGAAGAAGTTACTTGCAGCTCTGTTGAGGCAACAATATCAAGTGACTATAAAAGGCAAGCTGTGGAATACTGGAGGAGTGGTAAAACAAGAGGAAGATCGCTTGAAGGAGTTAAACAAAGGTACAAAAAAGTTACATCAATACGACAACTAGCACGATGGGAGAGCCAAATTAGTGAAGGTGGTAGTAGAATGGAAAAATTAGAAAGAATTTCTGCATACATATAACCTTCCGGACTTCCTGCTTATTTATTTTCGTGCTAACTCCTCGCTGTCAGCGCCTAGTGCTGACCTTCGCATCAGCGCTTTCGGTTGTCCCGGAGTTATAATTGGGATAGTGTATTATTGTAGCGGTTAATGTGACGCACGTTCAAATTTGCGACTGCCCGCTCGATCTTACAATTCAGCGGTGGTATTTATAATGTCGGAGTCTACATTCCGTTGCTAGTCCAGGACTCTCGAAATAGCCTTGCGCTGGCCTTCGCATCAGCGCTTTCGGTCATCCCGGAGTTGAAATGGAAATTTTTAAGCGTACGGCGCAACTTGAACAGAAATAACGCAACACCTACCTACAGCGCGACGCCTATACCACATATCATCTCGTCTTGCCAAAAATCTAATAATGGTATCATAATAAAAATACACATGGATGTATTTGGCATTTGACGCTCTTAAATTTGCGTTGGAAAAATTGTTATATTTGGCAAAAATAATAGGTGAGGGTGGGGTTAAATTAAAAAATGTGACAAATTTTAAAAATCTGATTACGCCATTGTAAAGAGCACAAAAAACCATAAACATTTCGTTCAAATGTTTTGTCGTTACGCCTTATATTTTCGAAGATATTCGCTAAAAACTAAAATCCGTTATTTTCGAGGGGTTGTTTCAACCCCTAAACGTCGAGATACGCAGCTAAAAATAAACACGTCTCTAATGTTTTTTGATGCTCAACAACATATCCAAAGGGCATCCAAATCGGTCGTTATTTTTTAGGGATTTTTTCAACCAATAAACGTCGAGATACGCCGCAAAAAAAAATACGTGTCTAATATATTTTGATGCTCTACAACATAGCCAAAGCTTATCCAAATCGGTCTCGGACACCCCCGACCGTTCCCTTGTTAGTGAAAGAGACATTTACTAAAATATTTATGATAAAAGAAGCTATACAATTCATTTCAGAGCACTAAAAATTTTTATATAAGTCATCACAAATTTCTGTCAACTCAGAACAAAAAATGGAAAGTATAAAGGAAGATAGTTTTTACAAGTTTGGTGTTAAAACTTTACAAAATACAAAATGTATTATTATATACAAAATTATATATATTCTTATCTCATACTTTTGTGCAAAAAGCAATCCTGTACACTTTACATTTTTTTAGTGCAATTATGTGTGATTGATACCTTTTCTTATAATATTTGATATTATATATGAAATAAAAATCAGAGAAAAGCAGTGTTATAAAAGAAATGTTGTGTTGCTCATTTTATACTATTTCTGTCATAAGAAATATGTATAGTCTATATACCAAGCGTAGTGAAAAATTGCTTCTTATATCAACTGAAAGTTTTTTTCGAAAACCTGAGGGACCAATTAGATGGAAGTGCAAACTTTTCAACAAAACAAGACAAGAAAAAACAGAACTGAACAGATTGTTAGTACAAATTATGGCACACATAACATTGAAACATACATAAAATAAGATACGTACTACAAAATTTCAGAATTTTTACATTTTTATACGTAATCCAAGTATTTGCTGGCTTCTTCTTTTTTTCTAGATAATCACTTAACTTAGATTCATCAGAAGGCCATTTGCATGCAAATGTAGCTTGTTTGCCACTTGTTTTACTTCTTTTAATACTGATATTCTCTAACCATATAGTACAGGCTGGCACGGCATAATATTCAATTGATTCAAAGTCATCTGCATTTTCCGCAGGCAACTCGAGTACAGCATACTGCAATAAGATATATATTATTACATAGGCGTAAGAATATCTGGACCGATCATAATTCCGTGGAATTAAAACTTGAGGAGAAATGAGAATTTTGATCGATCAAGATAGCATTAGTGGATTTTTCCCTAACCCCTCAATAAAAGTTTCTCTTTCCTCGTCCAAAGAAATATTTTATTACATGTTCTGTCCAGATATTTCTATATGTCCATAAATATTCTCTCTCTCTCTCTCTCTCTCTCTCTCTCTCTCTCTCTCTCTCTCTCTCTCTCTCTCTCTCTCTCTCTCTCTCTCTCTCTCTCGCTCGCTCGCTCGCTCGCTCACTCACTCACTCACTCACTCACTCACTCACTCACTCACTCACTCACTCACTCACTCACTCACTCACTCACTCACTCACTCACTCACTTTCTATCTCACACACACGCACATTCTTCTTATCTACTCACCGGCTTGTCCGCAGGTGCTTGCACAATATTTTTTGCACTTATGTTCATCATTATCACAATATTTAACCTTAAATTACAACAGCACTCAATTCTACTGATGAGAAAAAACGGAAATAATGGAAACACGCGACCGGCGACTGTTGCTCGAACCCGCGCGGTCTGCACGTCCGTAATCGGTGTGCTCCCGAGCAATTCCGAACGCACACGATGTGTTCCGAGCGCACACGACATGCGCAGCGCATGATGCGCTCCTTTATTAGTTTATTATCATCCCTTCAGGAGCCCGCGCGTTCTCGTCAATTTAATTCTCGTTTTTTTTTTAAACACAAGGATATAATTAACGCCGGCGGCCCGACGCTCAATTCAAACTGTCGCGGACGTGCGTTGTCAGCAGAGCTCGGCGGCAGCGGGTAACGTTTGCGGTAGTAGGACTCGATCGTACGACGGCGACGGCTGGGCCCGGCTGCACGTGCTTCCTCATCATCGTCGCGGCGACACTCCATCTCGGACGTCCTGGTTAATACAGGTACTCTGGGCACACTAGCTCGGGGAGTTAGGAGCGAGACTCCTCTAGAGAATTGACGAGCTCGTCAATCCCGTATGTCACAGGCTTACGCACGTGGTTTGACCTCCGCAACGCGGTATCAACAACTGGCGAGATTATCTCGGCGAGAGAGAGAGGGAGAGAGGAAATACCTAGAGCGTCGCGTTGTTCGCGAGGTCTGGCAGTCGAGCGTGCTGCATCGAGACACTATCCGTGAGATACCTCTTCTTCTTGGGAGATCCGCTGCGCAAAGTCACTCTCTGTCCACTCTCCTTCACATCCGGTGCACACGCGGGGGCACACGACGCGACGCGACGCAATAGCGCGCTCCCCGAGCGCGTATGTTAATATGTCTATGTTTTTAATATAATGTTCTGTGGTTCTTGTGTTTTATCGGCATCTACATAACCTTCGTATATTTTGATATCTTTCAAGGTGCAAGATTTGTGTAAAAAAGCTGGACCCCAGTTGATGGAGACACGGTGATAGAAGTATATATATACCTATATGTATATCTATTCCAAACTGAAAAAAAATTAAATCTTTCCATTGCAATGTATAAAAAGGTTTGCTTGAAATTCTGTTCATTATATGTTATATATCTGCAGCATCTTTATATGCTTTTTGTTGAGAATATTTGCTGCAATAATATTTAATATTACTTTTTTTGCAATTTGTAGAGTTCAGAATGGAAAAAGTTGAAAAGAAAATGTGATCAGAATACAGAATGGAAAAAGTTGAAGAGAAAATGTGAACTGAATCTCAATAGCTTAGTACAGGAAGAATATGTTGATCATCTTATTGAAAAGAGTACTTATAATGATTTCAATAAACAGAATTGTAACACAGAACAGCAATCTATACATGAGGAAAATACTAATAAAAGTATTAGTTTATGTAATTATCTGATGAGCAACCATGAATATTCTAATGGTATACCTATTATAGTTATTATAATGATTTTTGTTCCTCCAATGTGAGTTATAATGATATTATGCTATTTATTATTTGTTAATAGATTTTATGCATGAGGATCATAATCATCTAAGTCATTATATTCGTCAGTTCGCTACACAAGAAGACCTACAAGAAGCACAGACTCCTCAGATAGAAACCATTAATACAATAGAAGAATGTTTTGCAGTTCATGATCAAAGAAGAATAAATGAAATAGATGATGCTTCGATTATTACCGATATCAATGATTGCGAGTTTCAAAATGGCTGTATATATGATGATACTTATAACGAATGGCAAGAATTACAAAATCATGATAAGTCTTGTTCAAGTAATATCACACTATCTACTGATAATACATTATGCGAGCCAAATGAAAATGGTAAACAATTTGTAAGTGATTGTGAACTTGCAAATTCTGATTTCAAATTAATTCAAGACCTTGCTGTGTGGGCTATGAAAAGGAATGTAACGCTTTATGCACTGTCTGATCTTCTGACAATATTAAGGAATCATAATCATAAATTCCTTCCTCGGTGTGGACAGACACTCTTGAACACTCTTAGAAGCACGGTATCATTAATCAGAGAATTAGAAAGCGGTGGACAATTTTGGTATCATGGTATTCTTTCTGGCCTCAAAACTGTACTGTGCGAAGAAATATTGGAATCATCTGATATAATTGAAATTGATGTTTTTTTTTATGGTTTCTCGCCTTATAAAAGTATACGATATATTTTGTGGCCAATTGCTGGATGTATAGCTGGTAGAAATGAAGTTTTTATTATAGCTATATGGTGCGGAGAAACTAAATGTCCACCAGACCTTGATGCCTACTTGGAAGATTTTATCAATGAAAGTTTGGAGTTAATAAATGGTTTCAGTGTTAGAAATAGACGTTACAAACTTAAAATTAGAAACGTAATTGCCGATGCACCTGCTAGAGCATGGTTGAAACGAGTCAACCAACATGGCAATTTTGCTTGCGAAAGGTGAGTGTATATGTATATATCACTGAATGAGCATTTTTCACTTTAAAGCCACGCGAATGTTTTATAGTAGAATATATAGTGCACTGTCATTTCAAATTGAGTGTAATAGTATACATCAAATCTTTTAAGTTGATTTTGTACTGTAAAAATGAGGTAAAAAATCGGAACTGCAGAGGCTTAATTATGCCCATATTTTCAAGTTATTATATTTTTTAAATATAAAATGTAGATATGAGAAAATAATTTGTACTGATTATTTTGAAACAAAGAGTGACCGCAAAAATGCCCATAAATGTTCCCCAATTTTTTCACACTCGAATTTGCAATCATGTTTAGCATCAAATGAAAGATCTTGTTAAGCTGATTTTATAATATATTATATATGTAATATTTATAATATTTATATATGTCGGTGCCAAAGTGTACCTCCTTCCCGTTCCCGAGAAAATAGGCCGAGAAAAGGTCAACAGACGGCACCATTAATCCTCGGAGTGCGGACGGCGTGATAATCGCGTGCACGGTGGAGCTCAAAATTCTAAAATATTTGAATTCAGCGACCCCAAAAATATATAATAATAAAGAGATAGAGACAAAATTGTTTCTTAAAAAATATGTGACTCAAAAGATTTTTCTCGGGAACGGGATGGAGGTACACTTTGGTACTGACATATTTGTAATCAGCTTAACAAGATCTTTCATTTGATGCTAAACATGACCACAAATTCGAGTGTGGAAAAATTGGGGAACATCTTGGGGTCACTCTTTGTGATTAAAATTAAGTCTTCAATACTTTAATTAGTGTTCATTATTTGTCATACAGGTGTACTGTTAAAGGTGTCTGGTTCAACAATCGAATGACATATCCTCCTCATGAGGAAGCACCTTTGCGGACAGATGAATCTGTTCGTCAGCAAACTCATAAAGAATATCACAAAGGAGTAACTCCACTAATTACGAGACTTCAGCTAGAACCTTTAACTCAATTTCCATTGGAACCTTTTCATTTGTTATACATAGGAGTCATGAAACGAATTGTTTCAATGCTGTACTGTGCTAAGGCTAGTAAATACAAACTGCGTGGCGATGTTGTTCGTCTAATAGACAATCTTTCTAATTTTCTACAGCCTTTCTTTCCCTCTGACTTTGCTAGGAGGCCACGTAGATTAAGTGATTGGAAGTACTATAAAGGTACGGAATTTAGAAGGCTTTTGTTATATGATGGCTTCCTAATTTTCCGGGAACTTGAGTACTCAGAAGTTTATCAGAATTTTTTGTTATTTGCCTGTGCGATTCGAATTTTGGTCGACCCTGTTTTGGTAAAAGAATATGCTGTTGATGCAGATAGATTGCTTAGAACGTTTGTAGAGCACAGTTCAAACATTTATGGACAGGCTTTTGTGGTATACAATGTACATCATTTAACACACTTAGTTTCGGATTGTATGTTACATGGACATATTGAAGCATTTAGTGCATTTAAATTTGAGAGTTTTTTGGGAAACATGAAGAATATGCTGCATGCACCAGGGAAGACACTTTCCCAAATAGTTTGTCGTGTGATGGAAAAGGCAGCCATGCCTCGCCTTTCTTACTCTGCAAGAAATAAATTATTATTTGAACAACCTCATGAAACGGGACCGATTCTGAACTGGCAAGGAAAGCAGTATAAGAAACTTCGAACAGCAGATAAATTTTTTCATTTACAATCTAGTGATGCGTATTGTCTTACGAAAACTAATGAAGTTATTAAAATTGAAAATATTATAAAATGTACTGAAGGAACCTATTTAATTGGCAGAAGGTTTAAAGAAAAATCAGATCTTTTTTCTTATCCATTTCCTTCCTGTAATATTGATATATATATCGTTAGCATTCTTGGATCACTAAAGAAGTGGTATTTAAATGATATCAAAAGAAAGGTTGTATTGTTGCCTCTTCCTGAAAAGGATGCGAATGATAACTGGATCGCTTTAAATAAAAGTGTCTGTTTTCCAATGCCTCATTCTGAACAATTGTAACTGATTATTATTATAACACATAATTTTTGTATTTTTACAACATAATAAAATTTTTCAATTTTAAAATGTCTCACTATCATTTTTATTAATTATTCATTAAAACGTTCCATTTAGCTATATTAATTGCGATTGACAACATCAATGTCTCCTGAGATTGATAAATTATCTGTCAGTAGAACAGTGGAAATATCCACGCAAAATCTATATTGATACTACGCGGATGAGATACTTCGATTTTGGCGATGGAAAAGGAACGTTGAATCCACGCGGATAAGGTACTTCGATTTTGGCGATGGAAAAGAAACGTTGAATCCACGCGGATAAGGTACTTCGATTTTGGCGATGGAAAAGGAACGTTGAATCTACGTGGATAAGGTACTTCGATTTTGGCGATGGAAAAGAAACGTTGAATCTACGTGGATAAGGTACTTCGATTTTGGCGATGGAAAAGAAACGTTGAATCCACGTGATAAGGTGCTTCGATTTTGGCGATAGAAAAGAAACGTTGAATCTACGTGGATAACTCGCGGATGAATCTCCATCCACGTATTACGTAGATTCGACGCAGATGCGACGTACCTGTTTTACTGGGGTTGCTACCTGCCTGCTCTATTGCTTGCTATCCGCTGCTTTGCCTTGCTTGCACGTGCTTGCCTGCCGCGCGTCGAACGAGACGAGACTCACGGAGCGGCCACGAGGCCGAGGACAGGACGAGGCCCGGTGGATTCCCGGGGACGACGGCCGACACGGTGAGTCGCTTCGCTTTATTATTTCGCTGCATGCGCATTAATCGTGAGGGAACCAACTGACCCTCTGGTCCTTCGAGCAATTTCGCACCTCTCGCATCTGGGGCCTGACCCCCCCCCCCCCCCCCGAGCATTACTTAATTTAATTTTAATATTTTATTTACTTATAAATAAGATACTGAAAATAATGCGCCATCGTAAAAATTATAAAATATCGCGAAACAATTTTTTATATACATATGTATTATATATGTGTATTACATACGTATACATATGTAATACATATGCATTACATATACAATAGAATAATTATAGGAAATTATGTTGCAATTATAACTATCATATTATCAGTAATTATATTATTCCAATAAACACATACTTAGTCGGTGGAATAGTTACAGATGCATAATATAATTATAATTACATAATCACCTATGATTGTTATATTGTATGTAATAAATATTAATTGTGTGTTTCAAATTGTATTGAAAATGTTTCTTTTAATCAAATGCACGCGCGAGCAATACAGCGTGACTGACCATTTTTACGCGTTCGCGGTTCTGTATTTGAACCTTTTATCGACCGTGGCTGTAAGTAGGTCGGTAACTCACCTAGAGATAGCGCGCTCATCTATATCGCTCTGCACCGAGAACGGAACTCATTAATGCTCCTCATTGTACATAAATGTTATTTTAGTGCTGTTATAAAATTTTATTTTAGTACTGTTATTTTATGCTTTGATAGGAATACTTTGAAAAAAAAACTTAATAATTTAATTGCGTTGTTTTACATTATTGTTGACGATTCTTATTAAAGCATAAAATAACAGTACTAAAATCAAATTTTGTAACATTTATGTGTGTGCGTCTTTTTTCATTAGAGTAACGACTTTCCTTTCCATAAGCGATGCAAGACCAGTGCTGTATTTAACTAATTTTATTTTTACTAGATAACGAAAAAGAATATAGCAATGAAGAATCAGAATACGTACCTTCAGAACAAAAGTTCTTCACATAATAGTGAATCTCCACATAATAATGTTTCAAACAAAACTATATCATCCGCTTCTAGTTTCAATGAATCAAAAACTATAAATATTGTTGGTACATTTTTATGCAATGACGTATTAATGTACGTTCAAAATTATAAGATAAAATCCACCAAAAAGAATTGTTGTACTTTCTGCATGAAGTTGCAATCGCAACTCGCACGTCATTTGCAGACCATTCACTATAATGAGCCTGAGGTAAAAAAATTTGCCATTCTGCCAAAAAAAAATCCGGAAAGGAAGTAAATAATAAGTAACTTACGAAAAAGATGGGTAATTTCAAATTCAATACCAATTCTGAAATTAATACCGGAGAACTTATTGACCTAGTTTACATCGTGTATTTGATACGCGTATGAGGTACTATATTTGTACCAAATTCGTACTAAATATTTAGTACGCACGATGTAAACACTGCCGAATCAATTTGGTACGAGCGTATTAAATAGGAGTATCGTACTAAACTGATACGCGTACCAAATGATACAAATGACGATGTAAACGCATGAAACTCAGTTTGGAGGGAATTTAGTATTGAGCATAACCTCAATGCTAAAAACCGGTTACTTGTGACTTGTAGCTCTGTAATTACGTAAAAATGTCTCGTAAAAAAGGATTGAATTGGGGAGAGGAAGAAACCCGAACATTTTTAGAGTTATGTACTGACAGACAAATAATTGCATTAATGGACGGAAAAAAACATAAACATATAGATATTTTCAACTTATTAGTAGAAGATATGGAAAAAAAAGGTTTTTCTAAAACGGCCCAACAGATGAAATTGAAGTTAAAAAATTAAAAACTAGCTTATTATAAATGTAAACGTAAAAATAATGTTAGTGGTGCAGCAAAAAAAACCTGTCCATTTTATGAACAATTAGACATTTTGTATAGTACTCGGCCAAATGTGCAAGTTCTTAACGATTCTTCAGGAATCGACACTGCTGATGTTCAAAATGAATCATGTAAGTATCATAATTACTTTATATATAAATGAAATTAGCTAATTTATGTGAAATGCTTAAAATAAAGTACATCTTTTTCTGTTTCAAAATCTGTAATAAAAACTAACAAATAAAAGAAAATAAAACATAAAACTTAGTTAACGTAGTATAACATCCACTCAGAATCCTAGTCCTGAAACGTTCGATAGTGTACATAATCATTATTAAAATAAAGAAATAATTAATTGAATATGATTTCAGCATGTGAATATAGAGAGGATCGTTCAACTATAAATGACAGTGACATCCCAGAAGAAAGCGAGTCTAGTTCAACTATCAGCAATGAACCTCCTAAAAAAAAGAAACGTGCATTGCTTTCAGGTATAGCGCTATTAAATAATATCAGATGTTTCTGGTCAATTAGCTGCAATTTTAATGTAATACCAACTTTAAATGTATAATGTACATACATATATCGTTGATAAAATTCTACATCATACAATATATGTAGATTATTGTACATTGATGTTATGTAATATTGATATTAGCAGATAAATATAAGTATTAATATAGTTATAACAACATTACAGGTAGAAAAAGCTACGAAACTATTCTAGACAAGTATACAGAGAATCTGATGTTATCACAACAACAACTTTTATCAGATATTATTGTAAAACAAAATGACATGCAGAAAGAGATGATAAAAGTTGAAATGGAAAACCAAAGATTATGGGAGAACGAAATAATAGAGAAGGAGCATGCATTTCAAAGAGAACAGATGCAATCTTTTGTGCAAGCGTTGCAAGTAATAAATTCTCAAGCTTCTCCATCAAATTATGGAATGCCACAAAATTTTTTTATGCCTCAAAATTATGGAATATCAACAAACTATAAGTTACCACAAAATGTCAAAATTATTCTAGTATGTTATAATAAAATTAGTCCTGTGTTAAGCGAGATTTGCGTAAGCAGCATCCGCAAACTAGACAAATTTAATCGTAAAGATTGAGGAAGAAATTGGTTAATTCCGTTAAATCTGACAAAATTGACCGTTTCTCTTGTAAACCATTACAGTTGAATTCGTTAAGTTTACGGATATAAATCACGTTTTATAGTAATATATATTGTTGTGCCCCTTTTCGGGACACTGGGATTCAGTCTTTCCAAGGAGGAGGCGGGAGGCAATGGACTAACACTCGAGAATGCAATAAACACAACTTTTACTGATTACTTCGCCTTTACAACTTATTTCGTATAAGACCCGTTCGTCGCTGCCCGACTCCGATTGCCCTCTCTTATCCTGTTGTCGCTTCCTTTTGTATCCTCGTCTTGTCCTTCGATATCGCTGAGTTGCTCGATCGTATGTGGGCCGATCGCGCAACTCATCTCTTGCTGATTCGGCGTTGCGTAATTCTTTCTGGCCTTCGCAGTCGCGTTCCCAATTGTTCTTCGCGGTCTTTATTCTTAATACTATTTATTGTTATATTAATTGGGGCCGCAACATCCCTCCCCCTTTGAGAGAAGGAAACTACGGTCTGTAGTTTTCGTTACAATTTTCGCTGCTTATCCTATTTCTATTTCTATTAGGATGGTTTATTTTCTTTATTTGTTTCTGGGGTTACATTCTTCTTGTGTTCTAGTATAGTATCGCTGAGTCGCCCTGTACGTGCGGTCGGGCGCTTGCTCGTTTCTTACGTCTTTTATTACATAGATGATTATTCCTACTATGCTTAATATAATTATTAACGTAAGTGTCGATCCTACGGGATATATGACATAGGGATTTTTTATTAGGGTGTCTTGGGGTTCTTCCAATTCTTTATTTATGTCGCTTACGTCTAGACTTAGTTCCATTAATTCGTTCGGGTTCCTAATTACAGGTTCTAGTTTAATTTCTTTTTTCGCTTGTTCGTTAGTATTTTTATTTTCGTTTGTTATGTTAAAATCTGCTAAGTGTATTTCTATTTGTTTCATAGTTGTTTGTCTTTTTGTTTTTATAATAATGTCGGGTGTGGTTAGTTTACAATTTTCGTTTATATTTAGTTTTCCTGTTCGTTCGATTTCTATTTTTTGTTCCGCCTGATCGTTACATTGGATCGTTAGCTTTTGCTTTTTCGGCGTTGAGAATAGCCACGTTTGTGGTTCGCTTAATGTTATCCATAGGGTTACGTTTGACATTATTTGACGTTTCTCGCAGGTGTTTACATATCCTGGCGTTTTTACATAAACTTGCACCTCGCATGGTGCGTCGGCTTTTATAAAATATACCGGGTAGTTTCGGTTACATACATATTTTATTCCGTTTCGTTTACAATCATTTAAATCGCGTTCCTCTAGCTTTATATAATTATGATTCTCTTTATCTATTGCTAATATGTTGTGAGTAATTCTTAGAAAGGTAAAAATATTCGCGTGGTTATAGACAGGTAATGGTGTCGTTTTTATTATTTCATACACATTTTTATTATGCTACCACGGGAAATTTAATTATCGTATAAATGTTCGGATTATCGTAATACGCGTTAGTTTCTACGTAGCTTTGTATATCGTTCCAATTTTCTAGTCTAACTTTGAATGGGAAATGAGATCCTCGCGTCAATTGTGACGTCGCCTCTTTTAACTCTGTTATTATTTTTTCTATCGGTAATAAACGAGTGAGTATGACTCCTTCTCTCGAATATGTGAGGTAATCTATCGTGTCTTTCACGTCTTCTGTTAGATCTTCTGTAATTGCGGTTACTAGTAATAACTGTTCGTCTATTGTTTCTCTTTTGGCGTACATGGCTGTTTCCTGCTGTATTCGTATTGTGACGTTCGTCAGTAGTTGTTCGTTATAATATAATGATTTTTCTAATGCCTCCATGTGGCCTATTGTGGCATTTATCACCTTTAATTGACTTTTCGCGGTGTGCCGTAGGGTCTGCTGCTGATTTTGTATCAGTTCAAGCTGCTCCTGTATGTTTTTTGCGTCGTCGGCATCCATAGTGCCGAACAGCGTTTTGCTGATCGTGCCGATCGCATCTATTAGGCCACGTTTATTATCATTTGTTTTATAGAGCGTCTGTAATCGCGTTAATAATTGCGTTAATTTTTCATTCTCTTTCTCTATAGTTCGGAGAATATTTTTGCACGTCTGCTGCGTATCCGATGCGAGTATCGTTTCGCATAATTCCTCGGTTTGCTGGAAAACCTTTTGAAGTTGGTGATAGCGGTTTCCTAAAGCTGCTACGTCGATTTTAATCGCTAGTTTCCATGTAGCTTCTACCTGTTGTAGTTGTCCGATCTTTTCAAAGAAAATTCCCGGCTCGTTGCTGAATTGCCGTACCTCGTACGGTGGTGCGGTCTCGGGTGTCGCTTTTTTCGCGAAGTGCTGAACGACGATCAGCGTCCTGTAAGATAAGGACTCGAGTTACTTTTCTCCGAATTTTTATCTTGGCTTTATTATATCTCTACCTACGAATTGTCTTCGCGCTTTTAGTCGCTTGTGAATCTTTGTTTCGAGCGCATTAAAAATGAGATGTTCCCAGTGTGACTTGTTTTTCGTGCCGTCGACGTGCGACGCGTGTTGGCGCACGTATTGGCTGCGTGCGGCGCGTGCGGGCGCAATTCGAGTGCGTGCCGCGCCTTGTGCCGGCTGTGCTGCGGGGGCTAGTGGTGCGGGGCCTATGTCGCCCCCTCCCCCCTACGCGGAGGTGGGCCGTCCGGGCGCCTGGAGGCCCATTTTTCCCCTGGAGATTTCCGTGGACGTGGCCACCGGTCGCCGAGTGGTGCGGATGGTTCGCCGTACTTAATTTTCGGTAAGTACCTCTTCTTTTAATCCTACCTATTTACCTATTTCTATCGCTTACGCACTATTGCTTATTTCGTCTTTTTGCGCTGCTATTATTGCTCTACGAAGTGCTTTAATCGGTTTACGTGCACTCGCGTCGTTTTTCTTCCCTTTTTTATCGTGTAGTTAACGTCGGAATGTCTTTCGATCACTTCATACGGTCCTATCCACGGGGATTCTAATTTCTTCGATCTCCCCCTACGTACCGTCTCGTCATGCAATAGCACTTTATCTCCTACCCGGAAACTGATTTCTTTTGCCTTCTTATCGTACGTCTCTTTGGCTTTTGTTTTTTCGTTCTTCAAGTGCGCCTTAGCAACTCGTTGCGTTGCGCGTAATTTTTCTTTTAATTCCTGCACGTAATCGTCATACGTGTACGTTGGTTTCGGCGGCTGGGACAGTGCCGTCGGTAGTGTCGCGCGGTGCCCGTATACGAGCTCGAAGGGTGTAACCCCGGTCGCCGTGTGCGGCGTCGTGTTGTACGCGAACATTGCGTACGGTGTCCATTCGTCCCAGTCTGTTTGGTCCGCGTTAATATAGTGTCGCAGGTACTCTGCTAATGTTCTGTGGGAGCGTTCTAACGCTCCATTGCATTCCGGATGATAGGCCGTTGTCTGAATTTTTTCTATCTTTAGTAACTTGCACGTGCTTTTAAATATCTCGCTCAGGAAATTTGTTCCTCTATCTGTTAGTATTTTTTCTGGGCTGCCGTACTCGAAGATGATCTTCGTAACAAATTCTTTCGCGATTGTATTTGCCTCTTGATTTGGTACAGGTATCGCTTTGCTAAATTTTGACAAGTTATCCTGAAACGTGAGGATGTATTTGTTTCCGTTGTCGGTCACCGTCAGTGATCCTACAATGTCTAGCGCACATTTTTCGAACGGTTTATTCGCGGTGTCTGTAATTATTAACGGTGCCTTATTTCTTCGCGATAGTTTATTTTTCTGGCACAATTCGCACTTGGCGATGTATTCTTCGACATCTCTTGTTAATCCTCTCCAATTGTGCATCAGCCTTATTCTGTTCAGGGTGCGTTCCACGCCCTGGTGTCCTCCCACAGGTGCATCGTGGTATTCGTACAGTATGTTTTGCTTCTCTTCCTCTGTGTATTTTCTTTCGCTCTCCTGGTCGTTGTTCTCTTCTTTCTCTATCTTATTGATGTCCGTCACATGTCGACTCAGCGCGTCAGCGTTTCTATTCTCTTGCCCGGCCTTATGTACGATGGTGTAATCGTACTCTTCTAATTTCAATCTCCATCGTATTAATCGGGAGCCTGGGTCTTTTACATTAAACAGCCATACCAATGATTTGTGATCTGTCACTATGGTGAATTTCGTTCCGTAAACGTACGGTCGGAAGTGTTTTACCGCCCATACTATCGCTAATAGCTCTTTCTCCGTCGTGTTGTAATTTTGCTCGGCTTTTGACAGTACTCGGCTTGCATACGCCACGGGTTGATCTTGGCCTATTTTCCCTTGTGACAGTATCGCTCCGATCGCGTAGTCCGACGCGTCGGTTGTCACTACAAATTCTCGAGAGAAGTCTGGGTATTTTAGTACTGGCGCTGTAGTTAGTTTTCCTTTTAGAATGTCGAATGCGTTTTGCTGTTCTGCCTTCGACTCGAATGGGGTATCTTTTCTGGTTATTTTTGTGAGTGGCTTGGCGATCGCTGAGAAGTCTTTAATGAATCTTCGGTAATATCCGGCTAATCCTACGAAAGCCTGGATGTCTTTTACCTTCGTTGGTCTCGGAAAGTTTTTCACCGCTTCTAGTTTTGACGGATCTGGCGAGATTCCGTTTTCCGTTATCACGTGTCCTAGATATGTCACTTCTTTCCTCAGGAATTCGCACTTATTCGGCTGTAGTTTCAATTTGTATTTTCTCAATCGCTTTAGCACTTCAATTAGTCTCTTATTGTGCTCTTGCAGACTTGCTCCATATACGATTATATCGTCTAGATATACTAAACAGTGTAGTCCTACGAGTCCGGCTAGGACGGCTATTATGGCTCGTTGAAATGTCGCTGGGGCGTTTTTTAGTCCAAAGGGCATTCGATTGTATTCGTAATGTCCATATTGGGTGGAGAACGCTGTTTTTTCCTTATCTTCTTCTTCCATCGGGATTTGATGGTATCCCGAGGCGAGATCTAGCGTGGTAAAATATTTTGCGTTTCCTAGTTGGTCTAGGATATCTGTTATAATGGGCAGAGGGAAGGAATCCCCCCCCCCCCCCCGTCAGATCGTTTACAAATCGAAAGTCTATCACCACTCGCATTTTTTGTTTTTCTGACGCGTCTCTTTTTTTCGGGACTACTAGCAACGGCGCGTTCCATGGGCTCGTGCTAGGCCTAATAATCTTGTCTCGTAACATCTCTTTTACTTGTCTATTCACTTCTTCCTTGTGTTTCTCCGGCAAGCGATACGGTCGGACGTTGACCGGTACGCTGCCCGCCTTGGTGGTAATCTTATGCGCGACGATATCGGTGCATGTCAGTGGTTCTCCCTCCAGATGTAGAACATCGCTGAAATTTCTGCAAATCTCCGTAATGGCTTTCTTTTCTTCCTCATTCAAGTGCTGCGTTCGTATTAATTTTGCTACTTTCTCACTACGCGGCTCTCCACGTAACTTTGTAATTGTTTCTTCTGTTTGGTTTACTTGGTTGACTTCTTTCTCTTCTGCTTCTTCGGGCTCTAAATCTTCTAGTGAGACTTGCGGCATGAGCATTTCGACCGTCTTTTCCGTCGTATTTAATATGCTCGCCGTACATAGAAAATTCTCTGGCATCACCAGGCAGTTTCCTATGAACACTCCTGGCATTGTTTCTTCTGCCTGTATTATTCCTACGGAGTTTTTATCGGTCGCGACTTGTACTATGGTTTCGCTTCGCGGTTTTAGCGTCATCCTTTTATATGGGTACAATTTTAAAGTACTATTCCCTATTTGTATTGAGCTCGATTCGTAGCTGTATGACGCGTGGTGCTTCTTTATGAAGTCCACTCCTAATATTCCGTCGTATTCGATCGGGAAATTGTCCGTGACGACATATATTGTGTGCTTGATTTTTCTGTCCTTTAAATCAATGGTCGCTTTGAATTTTCCAATTGTATGGGC
The DNA here is from genome assembly GCA_035220575.1 of Temnothorax rugatulus. Classification (NCBI taxonomy): domain Eukaryota; kingdom Metazoa; phylum Arthropoda; class Insecta; order Hymenoptera; family Formicidae; genus Temnothorax; species Temnothorax rugatulus. Next base: position 26,399 of record JASTWL010001265.1, read on the forward strand.
CTTATGTCCGGTCACTCCCGTGAGTGCCATTCTATCTTCTTCTATCAATGTTTCGCCTTTCAAATGCTTGACTTTAATTATTGACACGGCCGCTCCTGTATCAAACAGTAAATTCATTTTTTCGCGCTTCGCTTCTCGCATGGGCAGAGTGACTAAGTCCAGCCCTGCATGCTTTCGCGGCTTGTTCGTCATATGTGACACCTGATACTCTAACGCCGGTCGGCGCTGCTTTGTGTCCTCTTTGTCTTCCTCATCGCTATTCGTGGCTGAATTACTGTCCTTTTTTCTCGGGCCATTCGTTTTCGGATGAAAATTTTTATTTTGTCCTCTCGGATTATTAGGTTTGTTGTGATTCGTCCTTTCTTTATTTGGTCGACCATTTAACAGCCAACATTCTTCGCGCATGTGTCCTGCCTTCTTGCAATAATTGCAGATTTTATCTATCGCGTTTACGCGGGGTGTCCTATCGGGTTTCGGTAAGGAGAAACGGTTCGCATATCTATTGGTACGACATTCCCTTCCGAGGTGCCCGTATTTTCCGCATTTTTGGCATTGTAATATCGATCGGTTATCGCGCGGTTGCGGCGAGTACGCATAATTATTTTTGGGACGCGGCGGAAGTCCACTCGGCCCATTTACTTTTTCTTCGGCGCTCGCTCCGGCAATTGCTTCTTGCAAGGTTGCGAAATGCTGAGCTCGGACAAGTAACTTGATCTCGTCTCTCAATCCTATTTGGTAATTCTGTAATGCCTGTTGTTGGATCGTCTCTAGGATAGTTCGCTTGCTTTCTATTGTGTGATTTCTTCCCTCTATCATGGAGTCATATAGCTCCATTGCTAGCTTATCGGCTCTTAATCCGAATGCTCTCGCATTTTCTCCGGGTTTTTGCTTGAGTGTATTAAACTCTAGTTGTAAGTGTGTCGTGCTTTTGCGGCTCAAATAGCAAACTTCTAATTCTTTCTTTAGTTGTGCGAAATCTCTTATCTCTCGCGTTTGAAAATCTATCATCGCTCTTCCTTTTAGCTTTGTGCATAACACTGCTTCTAATAGCGTTCCTTCTTCCATAGGATTTATATTTTTTATCGCATATGACGCGGCGCTTAAGAATTCTTGTAATTTACTCGAGGCTCCGTCGAACTCGGGTATCATGTCTCGTGCCTCTTTTAAACGTAAATATCCGATAGCGCGTTCCGCTTGGTTCCGGATATCGTATGACGTTCGTCCGTACGTTACTTCGAACGGGAGGTTACTTGGCTCGCGTCTCGCGTGAAATTCGCGGCGTTCAGGATTCGCCGTTTCTAACTGATTTACGCGGTCTTGTAAGTTGCGGATTCCATTTAATATCTCGTCGAGAATGGCATCCCTATCGTCCGGCTGTAATCCGGGAATTCGGTTACGATTATTCGCCGGTGTTCTCCTTTGAGATAACACTCTATTAAGGCGGTTGATTTCGGCGTCTACGTCCTCTGGAGTTATCTGCGCGTTGTCATTTACGCTATTCGCGTCGTGGTTACTATTCGTTGCTTCAGCCATCTCGATTACGTTCACGTTTCTCGAGGCGGAATAATACTCTTGCGGGTTGAATACGCTGCTATCATACGAGGTCAATGAGAACTCTCGTCTGTGTGATAGCCTACTGTTCGTACTGTCCGCGTCTTCGGATTGTGCGTGCGCGTGCGAGGGGTGGAGTCTATTTTCGAAGGGGCCGTTATTTTGTCCTATTAAACGTTCGTCTAAAATTACAACGGAATCGTCGGGTTAGAATTCGCGTTCGATGACGCTGTTCTGTTGTGATTCCGGTTCTGATTCGCTTTCGCTTGAGTAGTACACGTCTAAATTTCTACGCACGGTTTCGCGATTGTCGCTTACAACTTCTTCGGTCGTTTGAACGGGGCTTAACGGTCTATTTCTACGCGCTCGTCGTGACGTCTCGCTATGGAGCCACGATTGATTTAGTTCCGCAGGTGGATTTTCGTTTTCCGACATCTACGGTAGTTGCGCTTTATATGCTTTGCTTAATCGACTTACATTACGGTCGCTAGTCGCATGTTGCTGGTCGGTGCTCGTGCCGCCTTATCTGTCGGTGAGCCTCCGTTGAGGTAGGTCGGTGCCTTCTCGGGTTATGCTGCTCGCTTGTCCCTTGTCGGCCGCTACCGTGTTGTCCGCTGCTTTTGAATCTGGCTGCCGTGCCTCCGTTGAGGATGTTGCACTGCCTCACTGATTCGCTTATTTTTCTGTTTCAGCTGCCGTTCCCGTCTGCCTGCCGCTGGATCCCACCGCTGCCACCATTTGTTGTGCCCCTTTTCGGGACACTGGGATTCAGTCTTTCCAAGGAGGAGGCGGGAGGCAATGGACTAACACTCGAGAATGCAATAAACACAACTTTTACTGATTACTTCGCCTTTACAACTTATTTCGTATAAGACCCGTTCGTCGCTGCCCGACTCCGATTGCCCTCTCTTATCCTGTTGTCGCTTCCTTTTGTATCCTCGTCTTGTCCTTCGATATCGCTGAGTTGCTCGATCGTATGTGGGCCGATCGCGCAACTCATCTCTTGCTGATTCGGCGTTGCGTAATTCTTTCTGGCCTTCGCAGTCGCGTTCCCAATTGTTCTTCGCGGTCTTTATTCTTAATACTATTTATTGTTATATTAATTGGGGCCGCAACAATATTAATACTTACATAATATAACATCTTGTTTAATAGATAAAAGAAGGAAGTATCATTGGGTCAAGCCAAATAAATAAATCAATGGCGTCAACATCCACATCTTCTACCAATAGACCAATGGCGTCAACATCCACATCTTCTACCAATAGACCAATGGTGTCAACATTCACATCTTCTACCATTACTGAAGAGAACAACAACGACGATTCAAAGGCATGAAAATTTTTTGAAACATACTGAGCAATACAAAAATAAAAGTATATATAAGTGGATATATTATGTGAACAAAAAAGTGTTATAAAACATGTTAAGTTTAAAATTTTAATGTACTGAAACCAAAGAATATACATATAACTATATATAATTATAAGTAGGCATAAGATAACTATAAGTAAGGATATAAGTATATATATTATAAGATGAATCAAAGTGTTATAAAATATATTTAGTTTAAAATTTAATAACTAATGTACTGAAATCAAAGTATTATAAATATTAAGTTTAGTAGAAGACATTTAGATACAATAAGGTAAAATGTTATTAAAATATAAACCTGTTCAAATGCATATAAAAAATATTAAATAATAAAAAAAATGTTACACAAATAAATAGAAGTATTTATTAATATTAACATTTTGTTGTGTGGCGAAAGTCGCCGTGTCGTTATTTCGACACCTAGCTGTCAGCGCTTCCGAATATTGCCAAATCCACCTGAGCTGGCATTCCGGGTGTTGCAAGTGGCATCCCGGTCACTCACCCGGAAGCAAAAGCGCTGACAGCTAAGTCAGCATCGCGGAAGCTAATACGCGAGAGATAAAAGCCCGCCCTTCCGAGAAGCGGCGGGCAGTCTAGAACGAGAGGCTAATCGCGTGTAACCGAACGTAACATATATTGTGAACGCCCGCAAGTCAGGGCAGTGAGTCAAGAAACCATTTGTATCGTTCGAATAAAGACTTTATTAAACTTCATTCAACAAGAATCTGGCAAAGTGTTTCTCCTTCCTCCCGGCGGATCCAAAAGAACTCTGTGCCGATCCCTCAACCAAGGTACGGCACAACAATTGGTGGCAGCGGTGGGATCTGCCAACCGGAAGAGAGGACATCCTGTCAGATTTACGCCTGCAATACGGGAACGGATCGTTAGACGGCGGTAAATATCCCGGAGAGGAAAAGCCAGCCAGATCCCGAGTGAGTGAATCAACGGTAGCAGCCCCGCGTGTTATCAGCGACACCGGAGAGGCCCCGACCTACCGCACCGACTCGCCAGCCCGAGGCAGCGACGCAGCAACGCAGGGACGCACCGAGCCAGCGAAGCAGCGCAGCAGAGACGCCGCGAAGCAGAGGCGGCAGCAAAGCAGAGACGACCCGAAGCAGCGAAGCGGTCCTGCAGGACCCCGACTCGGAAAGCGGACACCATGCGCTGCGCGGCGATGCTGTAAGTCCGATCCAAATTGTAAGCCGATAACGGCACGCGCCGGAAATAAGCATTGTAAGCGGCTCCCGCAACCGCGTGCGCCGAAAATTAACTTCGCGATTACAGGCTACAGCCGCGAGCGCCGAAAACATTTTCGCGATTACGGAGAATTAAAGCGTAAGCGTCGATAGATGTCAGACGACTTGTCCTGGTATCCCCCTGTCAGCAACGCGTCATTCATGCTAAGCGAGCGCGCGCAACGAGTAATCGAAAACAGCATCAGAAATCGTTTTCGCGCCACACGACTCGCGAACGACGAATTAGATCGCGTGCGACGAAACTTAGACGCGCAACTCGACGACGCGAGCACGCCGGTGCTCGAGTTACACCCCAACGTCATCGTAGAACGCGAATTCGAATTTTTAGACGCCAGCCTTTGCGACGCGAACGGAAGCCCGCGCGATAGCGTAGACAACACAAGCGGTGACGAAAACAACGACGCACACAGACAGCCCCCGTCCGACGGTGACGCACGATCAGACACCTCGGTCGATACGCAAAGTGAAGACGAAGGGAGAGGAGAATTCCCTCTGACATTATACGCCGGTGACATATTTGACCCGACAGAGGAGGACTATACCCCGCGGGCAAATAGAATGAGTCAACAAAGAGCAAATCCGGCCATCGTGCCACAAGTAGATATAACGCCCACACAAGTGAGCGAAGGGATCAACCGGTTGCGAGCAGAGACCCAACGACCGGCCAAAACGGGCCAAAACCATGCCCCTGAGCCGGCACAAGCGAGCCCAGGAACGCATGAATCCATGTTCCGGGACATCCTACGTATGATGCAGGAAATGCAGGGTCGCCTGGAACGCGCTGAGACCGCGGAACACGATCGCTCGGTGGAACTGCTCCGCGCGATTCGCGAATTACAGAACCGAGTGAGCCGAATAGAATCCGGTGCTTACGATCGCCCCGCCGAAATAGGGCGCCGCTTACGCAGCCAGGGCCTACTAGACGTTACGTACGGACGGACGAATAGCGACGTTCGTAACCAACCAGGGCACAATATCGGGTTCCTCAGCCTGAAGGAGGCTCGAAATATGATTCCCGAGATAAACGGCGAATCGAGAGAGCGCGTCCGCGAATTCATAAGCGCAAGTAACTACGCGATGAAAAATATACATCCCGCGGACGAAGTCACGCTTTTAGAAGCAATCTTATGCACGAAATTGAAGGGAAAAGCCATGACCGACTTCGACACGCGCGATATTCGCGATTTCGAACAGCTGAAACAAGAGCTCGAAACGGAATATCTCGGAAAGCGCGGTATGACCCATCTACAGCTCGAATTCAATTCTCTGAAGCAGAAGCCAGGAGAAAGCGCGCAAGATTTCGGGCGCCGAGTCGAGAAATTGGCGAGAGAACTGTACGAGGCCATGGAAGAAGGCCAAGGGCACTCGCAGGAACAGCAGAAAGCTATCCTGGATATCATTAAAATGCAAGCCTTGCACAACTTCCAACTCAGCCTGCACGAAGACATTAAAATGTTAGTGCGAGCGCAAAGATATCAAAGTCTACAGGAGGCAATAACCGGCGCCAACGCCGAGGAAAAGGTTAGAGGCCCCTCCCCGCGGAACGGACAACCGGGAAACCGAAGCAAAACTAACTTTGACACGGAAAACGCTCGATATCCGGGGATTGAGGCGATACAGTGCCACAAATGTGGAGAAACAGGTCATTACGGGCGAGATTGCCGTACGAGCCGACATGCAAACAGATTCTCGTTGCCGAAAGCAGATAAGCCCGGCGGGATAAATACGATCGAGTGTACCTATTGCAGAAAGATCGGACATAAACGAGAAAAGTGTTGGTCGCTGAACGGACGACCCAACACGGAACGATCAAACCGAACAAGAATGGACGCCACTAAAAAGGCGCCAGTAAACGGTTTAAAGGTAAGAAAGGAAAAATCGCGAGAAACCAGCGATGAATCGTCCTCCAGTAGCAGCAGCGAAGAAGACGAGAGACCAAAGAAGAATAAGACACGAGCCGCCGAGGAGTATCAAGTGGCACAGATAACGGGAAAACACAACATACATACCTTGAACCTGATAACACTGCCGATTCAAGAAGCCAAGAAAGGCAAGACGAATTTCTTATTAGATTCAGGAGCGATCCTGACGCTAATCAAAGTAGGAAATCTAAAAGGCGATACTATGGTGCGAGAAAAACGCCTGACTTTGACCGGAGTGACGGGACACAAGATCCACACTCTCGGAAAAGTAAAAGCAACCATAGACCTTGGAAGCCAGAAAATACGCCATACCATGTACGTGGTAGAGGACGATTTCCCGATTGACCATGAGGGAATACTGGGGAATGATTTCCTCACAAAGCGCAAAGCCGCTATCTCACACGCCACAAAGCAGGTACACATCGGAAGAGCTACCTTTAAACTCCGACCAGATAAGAAGGTAAACTCACCACCCCGCAGCAGAATAGGTAACGGAAAAGGTAAAGAACCTACACCAAGAATATTCATCGGACATTGTTTGATGGAGCCGACAGATTTCGAACGCCCGATAAGCATGTCTAACGGCGCGAAAAAATTAGTAGAGGCACCCACACCGCGCGTAACTCTAAGAGAGAAGCCGGTGAGTGACACAACCAACGTACTCACGTTACAAGCGACCGAAGAACGCGAATCCACTTTAGCACAATTCATAAAGTTACATAAGCAATTGCAAACTAAACATTTAAATAACAAAGAGCGAAAAGTAATAGAAAAAATTTGCAATGAATTTTATTCAAAAGAAGATAAGCTGAGCGCGACGGCGGACGCGTCAAATTTCGCCACCGGAGCCGTACGTTCCCAGGGGCCAATAGGCCAAGTTCAACCGAACATCTACGTCAGCAAAAAATTAAGCAAGGCAAAACAACAACTCGACAAGAAGAGCAACAAGGACACATTTAAAGTAGGTGACAAAGTACTATTATACGAGACAGTGCGACGCGGACGATCGAAAAAACGCGAATCACAATGGACCGGACCGTACGTGATCCACGAAAAGCATAGCGAAGCGACATATATTATTAAAGTGAAACGACAGATGTCACGTGTTCACGCCAACCGTTTGAAAGCTTTTATCGAAAATTAAAAGCAAAGAAAGCATAGCTAAGGAAGTTACCAGAAAACTGAGCATAGCCTAATAGTAGTATGACAAAAGTAATAATAGTACAACTTACGTAAAAACGACGAGACACACCATGCCCCCGCCCAGCCACCAAACGATCTCGACCAGACAGCTGGGCCGCGAGCCGAGCCGCTATGGAGGCACGACCCCTGCCAATCGGGCGGAAGCCACGAGTAAGGTCACGCAAGAAGACGATCACGGGATCGGTGGATCGATCATCGAACTTTCACCACCGACTCATGTCCAGCAGCCAATCAGGCGCAGGCCCGTCACGCGAAACCCACATCCGCCAAAAACCGTTAAGGAGATAAGCGGCTCGACCCACTCCCGGCGGAACAGCCGGCACCTCCAATACCGGGCCGACAGCCTCCCCCTCCTCCTCCGCATCCCAAAAATCGGCAGGATCCACCACGTTAACCCGAACTGGCACATTTTCGAGGGGCGGCATTATGACAGTTAACAAAAAAATCTGAAGTTTAGTAAGAGACTAACGACAGACTCAGACTGAAGCGACTCGACGGACATCATAAAAGTAGCAACCCGCGAGCTGCCGGAGTCAGCAAAAGATAGGATTAAAATATGAAACGACTCTAAGAAAATATTCCTATCGCAGGACGCCCATTCTCATTTTACTCCTTGCAAGAGAAATGTCACCGGAACCGATACCACCGATATATTTTATAACTGCGAACGCACCAAGCAAAGTGCAACTTAGATACGCAGAATAACCAACCCAGCGTTTGCAAATAAAAATACTGTATATCCGGTAGGCTCCGCGATCATAATTGTAACCATAATAAGCATTATAAGGGTAATCATTCATATATTAAAGAAAAAAGGGAATTAATAAGATGTTAAAGGGTAAAATAATAACACTAAACGAAAACGAGCTAGACAAATGTACGCATTCTACGACTTTTGTATGCGATACAACCCACCCCGTATATTCCATAACAGCGTACGCACCAGGCGAGGTGCAGATTTATATAAGAGCGCGAAGAAATAATTGCGAACGACGCCACATTCTCTCGAACGTGACGTTCTGGTTAAAGACACGCGACGCGATTTCCGCACACAACTAGGAAAATAAGCATAAAATGTAACCTCCGTGGAAAAAGAAAATGATAACGAAAAATTTCGTGCCTCAATTTTTCTTTTGCCACGGGGGGAGGTATGTTGTGTGGCGAAAGTCGCCGTGTCGTTATTTCGACACCTAGCTGTCAGCGCTTCTTCCGAATATTGCCAAATCCACCTGAGCTGGCATTCCGGGTGTTGCAAGTGGCATCCCGGTCACTCACCCGGAAGCAAAAGCGCTGACAGCTAAGTCAGCATCGCGGAAGCTAATACGCGAGAGATAAAAGCCCGCCCTTCCGAGAAGCGGCGGGCAGTCTAGAACGAGAGGCTAATCACGCGCGACCGAACGTAACATATATTGTGAACGCCCGCAAGTCAGGGCAGTGAGTCAAGAAACCATTTGTATCGTTCGAATAAAGACTTTATTAAACTTCATTCAACAAGAATCTGGCAAAGTGTTTCTCCTTCCTCCCGGCGGATCCAAAAGAACTCTGTGCCGATCCCTCAACCAAGGTACGGCACAACAATTTATTATATATACATATACACATATTTATTAACACACATTAGCTTAAGTAGAACTTCAACAGACAAAGTAATTCCGTTTTATAATACATCAAAGAAAATTGTTTATCTTAATTGTTGTGCCGTGACTCTGATTCGAGGGATCGGCACAGAGTTCGTTTTGGATCCGCCGGGAAGAAGGGACAATCACTTCGCCAGATACTTATTCAAACGACATTTTAATAAACTCTTCAATTGATTAATACAAATGGCTTCTTTGATTCACTGCCCTGACTCGCGGGCGTTCGTTATAGAATAAGTTACGTCGGTGTCGCGCGATTAGTCTTACGTTCTAGACTGCCCGCCGCTTCTCGGAAGGGCGGGCTTTTATCACTCGCGTATTTGCTTCCGCGATGCTGACTTAGCTGTCAGCGCTTTTGCTTCCGGGTGAGTGACCGGGATGCCACTTGCAACACCCGGAATGCCAGCTCAGGTGGATTTGGCAATATTCGGAAGAAGCGCTGACAGCTAGGTGTCGAAATAACGACACGGCGACTTCCGCCTCACAACATCTCTCCCCCCTGGGGGAAAGAAAAACTGAGATTTCAAATTGATGTTTTTCGCATTTATTCATCTTATGATGTATTGTCATTTTCTAAAATTTTGTGTTTCTATTGTTATTATTATTATTTTATGCTCTTCGTTGTGTGAGGAAGTCGCGTCGCGTATTTTTGTTTGTTTGCTCTTTGCGCTCTTATATAGATCTGCACCTCGCATTGCGTGCGCTGTTATGAGATATACGGGATAGGTTGTATCGCATACAAATTCTGTTGTGTCAGAGCGCGTACATTTGTCTAGGTCGTTTTCTTTTAGTGTTAGGTAATTTCGATCTTCTTTATTAATAGCCAATAGAGTATGTGAGGTTTTGGGGATTATGAATACATTTTTATGTCGTACATCGGCGGGGGGGTTACTCGCACAATTTTCGTAATTGGGGTAGGTGGTAATCGGGAGGTTTAGGATTGTGTAGACGTTGGAATTGTTGTAGTACGCATTTATTTTTACACATTTTTTGATGTTTTTCCAATTGTCTATTTGTAATTTAAAAGGGGAGTGTGTCCCTCGGGGTAGGTGGGTTGTCGCTTCTCTTAATTCCGATACTAATGTTTCGAGTGGCAGTAGCCTTTATTTCTTTATAAATGCTTTAGGACGGTTGGCGTGGACGCGTAACGTCTGTCGTTTTATCTTAATAGTATAGGTCGCGTCGTTATGCTTTTCGAGGATCACGTACGGTCCGATCCATTGGGACTCGAGTTTTGTCCGCGTCGCACTGTCTCGTCGTGTTTTAGTACCCTGTCACCTACTTTAAACGTGTCTTTATTACTCTTCTTGTCGAATGGTTGTGTTTGCCTTGCTTAATTTCCTGCTGGCGTAGATGTTCGGCCGAACTTGGCCTACTGGCCCCTGAGAACGTACGGCTCCGGTGGCGAAATCTGATGCGTCCGTCGTCGCGCTCACTGCTCGGTCTGTAGTCGCCCGCGCAATCTTTTGCGTCGCGCTGAGATAGGTTCGCGTTTTTCGGTCACGTGTAACGTGAGTACGTCTGGTGCGTCACTTACCGGCTTCTCTTTTAGAGTTACGACCCGGTGTGGGTGCTTCTACTAATATTTTCACGCCGTTTAATTTGCTTATCGGGCACTCAAAATCTGTTGGCTCCACCAAACAGTGTCCGATGAATGCTCTTGGTGTCGGTTCTTTACCTTTTACGCTACCTACTCTGCTGGCGGGTGGTAGATTTATCTTATTATATGGTCGGAATTTGAATGTAACTCTTCCGATGTGTACCTGCTTTGTGGCGTGTGAGATAACGGCCTTGCGCTTTGTGAGGGAAATCATTCCCCAGTATCCCTCATAATCGATAGGGAAATCGTCTTCTACCACGTACATAGTATGACGTATTTTCTGGCGTCCGATGTCTACGGTTGCTTTTATTCGTCCGAGAGTGTGGATCTTGTGTCCTGTTACTCCGGTCAAAGTCAGGCGTTTTTCTCGCACCATAGTGTCGCCCTTTAAGTTCCTACTTTTATTAGCGTTAGGATCGCTCCTGAGTCTAATAAGAAATTTGTCTTGCCGTTCTTAGCCTCTTGGATCGGCAGTGTGTTATCAGGTTGAAGGCATGTACGTTATGTTTCCCCGTTATTTGTGACACTTGATACTCCTCGGCGGCTCGTGTCTTATTTTCTTTGGTCTCTCGTCTTCTTCGGTGCCGCTACTGGAGGAAGATTCATCGCTCGTTTCTCGCGATTTCTTCTTTCGTACCTTTAAACCATTTACTGACGCCTTTCTGGGGGCGTCCGTTTTCGATCGGCTTGATCGTTCCGTGTTGGGTCGTCCGTTCAGCGACCAACATTCGTCTCTGATATGCCCTGCCTTTTTGCAGTATGTGCATTCAATTGTATTTACTCCTCCTGGCTTTTCCGCCTTCGGCAAGGAGAATTTACTCGCGTATCGGCTCGTACGGTAGTCTCGCCCGTAATGGCCTGTTTCTCCACATTTGTGGCACTGTATCGCCTCATTCCCCGGATATCGCGCATTTTCCGCGTCGAATTTAGTTTTGTTCGTTGTCTGTCCATTCCGCGGGGTGGGGCCCTTCACCTTTTTCCTCCGCGCTAGCGCCGGTTATTGCTTCCTGCAAAGTTCGGTATCGCTGCGCTCTGACTATCATTTTAATGTCCTCGTGCAATCCTATTTGAAAATTATGTAGGGCTTGCATCTTGATGCTGTCGAGGATAGCCTTTTGTTATTCCTGCGAATGGCCTTGGCCTTCTTCCATGGCCTCGTATAATTCTTGGGCTAGCTTTTCCACGCGTCGCCCGAATTCTTGCGCGCTTTCTCCCGATTTTTGTTTCAGGGAGTTAAATTCGATTTTGCAGATGGGTCATGCTGCGCTTTCCTAGATATTCCGTTTCTAACTCGCGTTTCAGTTGCTCAAAGTCACGAATATCGCGCGTGTCGAAATCTGTCATGGCCTTTCCTTTGAATTTGGTACATAATATGGCCTCTAGGAGCATCGATTCGTCCGCTGGCTGAATATTTTTCATCGCGTACGTGCTCGCGTTTTATAAATTCGCGGACGCGCTCTCGGGATTCTCCGTTTACTTCGGGAATCATGGCACGGGCTTCCTTTAGGCTGAGGAACCCGTCGTTGTGTCCCGGTTGATTACGGACGTCGCTGTGCGTTCGCCCGTATGTGACGTCTCGGACCCTGGCTGCGTAGGCGGCGGTCTCGTGCGTCGGAGCGGTCGTATGCGGCGGATTCTAGCCGGCTTACGCGGTCCTGTATCTCGCGGATCGCGCGGAGCATCTCTACGGAGCGGTCGAATTCTGCGGTCTCCGTGCGGTCCATGCGCGCCTGCATGTCGCGCATTAGGTTCAAGACATCGTTGAGCACGGCGTCCCGGGCGTCTGAGCCCGCTCGTGCCGGCTCGGGGGCTCGGCGTTGGCCCGTTTCGAGCGGGTGCTGGGCTTCCTGTCCCAGCCGATTATATATATATATCAGTGTACATATTTTCATTTAGTCGTTCATAATTTTCGAAATCTTGAATGAGGACTCATTCTATTTCTCCTGCTCGTCGCCTATTAAAGACATGCATTGAAGTTAATGTCACTTTTGCCAGAGAAAGCCACTTCTCGTATGAAAAAGGTTCTTTTAATGCTGTGTAAGCTTCTATTCTCTTTTTCGTCAAATATTTATATAATGTTTGGATATCTTCTAATGACGGCAGATTTATTTTTGTGTTTCTTATGCGTTGATTGTGTCCCTAAGACAGTCTTATTCACACTCGTACCAACATCTACAAGTAATGGTTTTAGAAAATCTTCAACTAATATGTTTTCGCTTCATCTTCTCTCTTGATACATTCGGTAATGAGAAGATTACATATGTGTTTAACAAAGGTTGACAAAGTAGCTGCTACTGCAAAAGTTTTGTAAAGTTGTTGTTCATTGTCGTATTTAGCAATTCTATAATGGCTGAAATGCATATACCTAGGATGATAGAGCGACTGAAAATCTTCTATATTTTTATTTTTCTCCTTCAATGCCAAAGAAAACGTCCAAAAACGCGCAATCGTGCTCTTATCATATCATGTTGGGATTTATATTTCACACAGCTTATTAGCATACAAGATCAACAATTCATCATATCTCACAATTCGTGTTACTATATCATCTTGCATCACAGAAAACACCATATTTCTTAAAGTCTCATTTGCTAGAGGAAGTATTCTATTTGTAATTTTTCTGCCCATAGCCATAATGCTTTTATTCTTTCGAAAATCTTTTTTATAACATTCTCGAGCATGATGACGTATTGAGCTTTCGGCGTAGAAAGCTTGACATTTCGCACAAGCAGTAAAATCAGTCGCAGTTTTATTAACTTTTCATTTGGACGTCTGGATACAATGACCTAGTTTACATCGTCGAAACGTTGGTACGCGTATTAAATTTGGTGCGCATGAAAGCTTTAGTACGGGCGCGTTTACATCGAATGTACTAAGCATGTACTAAGGGAAAAAAATAATACGAATTAATTCATGTTGATTGCCTCCTACTGGTGGTATTGAGAATTGCAAATTAAGTTATTTCGTAAGTGATGTGGTATTTAGTTGAATGAAAAACGAGAAAATATGAATAATAATAGTGTGTCAAGTGTATGGCCAGGTTTTTTTATGTTTCAAAATTTACAATATACTCGAAGAAGACGCATGATGCTAATAATAAGAGCAAAACGGCGAGCCTTATTACAACGTCTACTAAGGTTATGTTTGGAACAAAAATTTAATTTAATTTTTATGTGGAAAATAATAATAAACAATCCGATACCTCCACAACTAATTACGACAGGCATACAATACAGAAGAATATGGATGAAAAAAAGAAGTTACGAATTTTGGGACTCTATTGTATTAAATGAATATACTGATTCGGAATGGGTCGAAAGTTTTCGAATGTCAAAAATGAATTTTTTAAAATTGTGATTTACTGGAAGATGCATTAAAACCAAAAACGCAACTTTTGAAAGCTAGGGAGCCTGTATCTGTAAAAAAACATCTTGTTATAGCTTTGTATAAAGTTGCTAGTTGTTCTGAATACAGAGTAGTTGGAAATGTATTTGGTGTACATAAGTCAACAGTGAAAAAATACCTTTACAGAGTTGTGAAAGCAATTAATGAAGTTTTAGCTCCCGCTTATATTAATATGCCAAACCAAGATGAAGCTAAATATATTGCAATGCAATTTGAAAAACATATCTCATATCCCTCAAATACTTACAAGGGAACGGTCGGAAGTGTCCCTACCCGATTTGGATGCGCTTTGGATATGTTGTTGAGCATCAAAAAATATTAGACTCGTATTTTTTTTTTCTGCGGTATCTCGACGTTTATTGGTTGAAAAAATCCCTAAAAATAACGACCGATTTGGATGCCCTTTGGATATGTTGTTGAGCATCAAAAACATGAGACACGTGTTTTTTTTAGCTGCGTATCTCGACGTTTAGGGGTTGAAACAACCCCTTGAAAATAACGGATTTTATAGTTTTTAGCGAATATCTTCGAAAATATAAGGCGTAACGACAAAACATTTGTACGAAATGTTTATGGCTTTTTGTGCTCTTTACAATGGCGTAATCAGATTTTTAAAATTTGTCACATTTTTTAATTTAACCCCACCCCCACCTATTATTTTTGCCAAATATAACAATTTTTCCAACGCAAATTTAAGAGCGTCAAATGCCAAATACATCCATGTGTATTTTTATTATACCATTATTAGATTTTTGGCAAGACGAGATGATATGTGGTATAGGCGTCGCGCTGTAGGTAGGTGTTGCGTTATTTCTGTTCAGTTGCGCCGTACGCTTAAAAATTTCTATTACTATATACTACGACATAATATGCGATGAAAGTCCAAGCAGAGGAAAAGATATCACGTCATCCGAAGTTCAAATGGCGCGTGCGCAAAACAGTGTTATAAATACGCGTCGAAGTAAATTGTTGTGAGCGCACAACGGTGTATTTATTCATTAATATAATACGACCCTAGCGATTAAAGTCATTCCTGAATTCCGCCAAAAGACCTGACGATTGCATCGGACGATCGATCAAACTGGGCGGAGAGGTTAACGCTATTTCGAGAGCGTTCGAGGGGAGCGAGAGAGTCCCTGAGCTAGCAACGAAATGTAGACTCCGATATTATAAATACCACCGCCGAATTGTAAGATCGGGCGGCCAGTCGCAAATTGAACGTGCGTCACATTAACCGCTACAATAATATACTATCCCAATTATAACTTCGGAACAACCGAAAGCGCTGATGCGAAGGTCAGCACTAGACGCTGACAGCGAGGAGTTTACGCTATTTCGATAGCGTTAGCACGAAAATAAATAAGCAGGAAGTCCGGAAGGTTATATGGAGTAGGGGAAAGCCTTCGCGCGTTCTGAAGAAAGGCACGGACGGACGGCAGATAGATTTGAGTCGCTGAGCGAGAAGTACATAACGTAATTTGGAGAGAGAGAGAATCATAGGTGCGTGCGAGATATATAGATATAGAGAGATAGATCGGTCGAAAAGCCTTGCGGTAAAGTAACGAGGGAATGTTTCGGACTATATGTATATTTATAAAAATAAAGGACTGTCGTTATATTGAATCACAAGATCGTACACATCTATATATCGAGTGCCATTTCTTATGGAATATCAAGGTGTCATGGAGTTCCTCGATGATCGATTGCAACTGTGAATATCGGAGTGCCGCGTCCGCGTTGCTTTTCTTTACCTGAAACACACAAATGCAATAAGATGATTAATATAAAGATTTCAATATTTTTTTATTGGAAAAACGATTAACTTACCAATTCTTCTTCTTCTTCAAAATCGTCCTCCATTTTAAATAGTCGACGTAAGCCGAAGATATCTACGTCGCCGGAAGTTTCCCAGATTCAGCGTTGTTTTCGGGTTAATCCGTCCTAAACCAACGCACCCAAACGCTGGCGCGCCAAATTTATAAACCCACGGATCTGGATTTCATGCATATGTATATAGCGCTGAAAAACAGATTATAAAAAATTAAAAAATGTTAAATCTATGAAAATATTCATACATACCTGATTGTGAGGGATCCGAACCCTCACCATATTTCTGATTCGTATTTCGTGCACGGGCACATTGTCCACCCATATCCACTGTTACAATAAAAGAATTTTTAATTTTAAATATTTAATTAAAAATATTTTAATATCCAATTATGTGTATTATACGTACTCCTATGGCGGGATAAAGTATTTCTATGAAATCCTCAATTCTGTACATTCTTTCTTCAATTCTGTCCATTCTTCTATGCTGCTTTACTCTTTGTCACGTAACTACCGGCTCAACTGACTGCAAAGGCTGAGCCAGAGTTCAATGTCGACGTTATAAATACCGGCATTATAAATACCGCCGAATTGTAAGATCGGGCGGGCAGTAGTAACAAAACATAATCTGAACGTCACATTAACCGCGACAATATACTATCCCGGTTACGGCACAACAAAATCAACAACCAAATTCACGCATTTGAATATCATTTGTTCGTGTCATAATTCCGGAAAGGAACTACATTGACATATACATATACTTTTAATATACATTTAAAGAAATAATGTTATTTGTTGATCTTTTTTAGCGGGGGTCATTGCGGTGAGATACTAGAATTCGAGGATTTATTGAACATAGACGATGGGTTCGGTATTATCCAAGGCTGAATCCAAGAATGAATAAGGCGAACGAGCATGTTTGGGGAGGCACTGAAGATATTTACAATCTGCAAATTTTATTCGATATGCGGACATATATAGAGGAAATATGGTAGAAAAATTAATAAAAATAGTAATAGTAATAAATTAAAAATACAAATTACATTTCTTCATGTGTTTATTTTTACAATATGGGTAATAATATTATGTGTAGACGAATAATAAGTCGCAATAAAATATTAATAAACTTTTTTAAACGTCGCCAGTAAATGATTAACAAAATTGTAGATTGTAAGACGACTTATGTATTAATAAATCAGAGTAGAATTTTTAAGTTAATCAGTACATAAACATATAATGTATGTAAATAGATTTACGGCACATATTCGTCGCAAAGATGATGATCATGAAAGAAATGTGTTATGCAAAGCGATTTTTTGCACCAAGAACAAATAATTATAGCAGTTTTACCACAAATGTCGCATTCTACTTTAAAACTACTCTTGAAACAAAATTCGACTGGTGTTTGAAATTCACTCGGCCTATTCTGTATATATCCACTTTTAAACCATGCATATTTCAATAAATTTTGAAACCTAGGCGATGAAAATTGATTGTGCGTTAATGACTGCAATTTTAAGATATTATTTCGGACATGAAGATCTATTGCAAGGTCTAACATCATAACCATATCAGAAAAATATCTAATAAAATTTTTCCACATTCGGAAAAAATATACATCTAATGGTTGTATTCTTCCCGTTGTACCGGCCGGAATAGTTAATGAAACAAAGTCAGTTACACTATCTGGTTTAGTTTCTGCAATTATATTAGGACAATGCCCACTCCATGAATCTAATAATAATACAGATTTTGGTCCGACATTCGGAAAAAATACATCATTTAGCCAAGTTTTTACATGATTTGATGTTAATTTGCCTGATTTTGAAGCCGTAACAAAAATATTAGGCGCGTTGAATAATGTTTCTTGCACTCTCGGACCAAACGTTCCTGTAACTTCTTTCAATGTAATAAAAAGAGGCGACAATAATCTACCATCAGCGGAAATAGTTGGCTGTATAGTGTAACTATGTGTGGTTGCTGATATAGATTGTACTACAGATTCTACCTTTTTTACACCTTTATGTGATAAAGTACGACCGGAGTGCAATTCTAACTGGAATCCACTCTGATCCGAATTGTAAATATTTTCCACTCCATATCGATCAATGTAATATTTTACGTTAGTAATAAATGTGTCGCACTTATTTTCAAATCTTCTTTTGATAGCAAATATTTTTTGTTACAAATTTAGTTATTTTCCGAGACACAATATTATGTGTAATTTTAAATCTTTTCACCCACGTTTCTGAAGCTTTGAATCCTGCCGCATTTTCCTCTTCTTGTGCTCGAGAAGCCCATCGTGCGATGTCAATATCATGAAATAATTCCTCTTTCAAGAGCTTCATTAAAACAATTTAATGTGTATGCAGAAATTTTTCTAATTTTTCCAATCTATTACCACCTTCACTAATTTGGATCTCCCCTCGTCGCAGTTGGCGTATTGATGTAACTTTTCTGAACTTTGTTTAACTCCTTCTAACGATTTTCCCCTTGTTTTACCACTCCTCCAGTATTCCACAGCTTGCCTTTTATAGTCGTTTGATATTGTTGCCTCAACAGAGCTGCAAATAACTTCTTCCGGAAGATATACTTTACCATCATCTTCCTCAAATGAATCAACTCTTTCCGGTTCTGGAATCTCATATGTATCATAAAAACCTAAAGTTTCTTCCTCTTCTACGTAAAATTCTTCGTTTTGTATTTCAAGCAGCATACGTTCAATGTTTCCTTTTACGTTTTCTTCCTCCGAAGTTCGGACTTGGTGAATAGTTGAAAGCAGTGAAAGTTGCAGAAAGTAGCATTAACATTGTATGGATTAAACTTCATTCTGAAAGATATTAAAATTAAATATTTGTCTCGAACTTTAATATATAAATAAATACGCACTTTTAATTAATGGAGTGGTTTTTATGTTAGGTTTGATACCGTCTCTTTCTCTTCTCTATTTCTTGATTACAAAAGGTATGTGAATCAAAATGTATTAATCAAAACTGAATAATAATTCTGCGTTTTGCGTGCGTAATGACAATAGAGAGACAGCAATAAAAAAATATTGAAATATTCTGATACTCTGACAAGGAGGTAATCTGAAATTTGAAGCAAACAAAAAAAATTAACTTTATTAACTAAAAATAATTTTTTCACAACACCTCCACGGAAAGTTCGACTTTCCATGCCTGGACTTTCCTCCCTAGGAAGGAAAGTGGTTACTTTCCGCCCGCTATGCCGCCCTAGCGTGAAATTGGTCACTTTCGCCCCCTCTAGGCATGAAAGTCGAACTTTTCATTAGTGTTGTGAAAAATATCGTGTGCACCTCGGATCGAAAGCTTTTTCAGACTCGTGTGATTTGCCGCTCTCGCCTTTGGGTCGGGTAGCAAACACACTCGTCTGAAAAACGCTGCTTTCTCTTCTTGGTGCACAATATACTATAGTAGGTGCTTACAACGTGACATTTTAGAACAAAAAAGATTATATAGTCACTGGCAAAGAATTGAGTAAGAGCTGAATAAAAATATTCAATATTCAATATCAAAGAAAAAAGTAACAAGCGTAAGAAACCAATAAAAGTTAACAATAAAAATGCACTTACATGTTCACAAAACGACAGCGTACAACACAGTTCTTTACACTCAGACTTATGATCTGAAATGCTTGCTTTTCGGAATTATGACACAAGCAAATGATATTCAAATGCGTGAATTTGGGTGTTGATTTTGTTGTGCCGTAACCGGGATAGTATATTATTGTAGTGGTTAATGTGACGCACCTGTTCGTTCAGATTATGATTTGCGACTGCCCGCCCGATTACAATTCGGCGGTATTTATAATGTCGGAGTCGACATCCGTTGCTAGTCTAGGACTCTCGAATAGCGTTAA